>PVJD01004993.1:0-124166 GCA_004026545.1 Mormoops blainvillei
AGACACACGTTGGTTTGTGCAATATACAACTAACATCACAGAAATTAAGATCTTCCAAATCAATAACAGTGTTTTAAAACACTAGATGTATTTTTTAAAAATTTTATTGATTTTGAGAAAGAGAAAGAGAAACATTGATTTGTTGGTCCACTTACTGATGCATTCATCGGTTGATTCTTGTATGTGCCTTGACCAGGGGTCGAACCCACAACCTTGGCCTACAGGGTAGACACTCTGACCAACTGAGCTACCCAGCGAGGGACTAAAACACTAGATGTATTTTTAAAGGGGTGGGAAGTGGAAAAGTCAAGAAAGACTTTACAGAAGGTCTTGAAAAAGGGAGGAAAAGGCATTCCAGGTCCTGGAACTGCAGGAGGACTCGTTGCAGTCTGGGGCGTGGGGAAGTTTATTGCGGGGGGAGGGTGTCGGAGAGCTGCAGGACGAAGTGGGAGAGACACTCTAGGGTCAGACCCTGGAGGGCCATTTCCTGGCAACTGAGGAGCCTGACATCATCCCGCTAGTGTGCAGAGGTTCTGAAGCAATGGTCACCCAATTTCTCAGAAGAGTAACTTCAGAGGTGGAAATGCACAGGACAGGGAGGCACGCAGATGAGAAGACCACGGGAAAGAGTCTTCCGAGAGAGCCCACGGGGCCCAAGCTGCGGCACTGGCATGGGAATGGAGAGAAGAAACCAGCTGGGAGTCATTTCTGAAGCCAAAACCCTGGGACTGGGTGATGGACTGTGTGGGGGGTGGAAGGCAGGAAGAAGCTGAGAGCGCTTCAGATGTTTCTGCTTTAGGCAACTGAATGGGTAATGACACCATTCGCTGAAACTGAAACTGAAAATACAGGTGTCAAAGCAGACACCTGTATTACTGGGGTAGTAGTTGGAGAGAGAGGGTGGTGAGTTAATGAGTTCACTTTTGAACATATTACGATTAAAGTGTCTGCAGGACAAACCAGTCTGAACTTTTTTTTTGTTTGTTTGTTTTTTTTTAGTGGTTTGGGTTAGAAAAGTGCAGACTTGAAAGTCATCTCCACCGAGGGATGGTGGTGAACATCCTGGTGGGACATCACCCAGGGAAGGAAGAAGAGTGAGAAAAAAAGCCAGGATGTTATCCCAGTATGTGAGGGGAACTCAGAGAAGATGCTAGCTGGAAAGCCGGAGGAGGGCCAGCCCGGGAGGAGGACAGCCAGCAGGGTGCCCTGCTGGGAGCCCTGGGGGGGGGAAGCCTGGAGACGCAGGGGCGTGTCAACAGTGCCCAGCGCTACTGGGAGGTCAGCGTAAACAAGGATGGAAAAAGGCCATTGGGCTTGGCAACTGGGAAGTCCCTGGTTGGAAACCAGGAAACTCAGAGGAAAGTCTGAGGATGGGCTGGGAGTCGCAGCTGGGTTAAGGAGATGGCGGGCGCAGAGTACTTTAAGAAGTTTGCACACCGAATTTCTACACTAACAGTGGAAATGAAGGGGATGCAGGGTTAAGAGTTTATTTTTAGATTGGGGAGATCTGAATGCTTTTTAGGCTGGGGGCAGGTGCCACTGAAGAGGCAGAGTTTAGTATAGGAGAAAAAAGTATAGGAGAGAGGGGAGATCTGAGGGCGTAAGACTCTGTGGGCAGCGGCAGGGAGGACGGGAAGGGGAGAGGGGTCTGTGTACCCCGTGGGCGGGCACTCCAGGTGCAGTTTAGCCCTTGCACCAATGAGCAATTTTTCCAGCGAGAAATACTTAATCCCTGACATTGTTTAGAGCTGCTGGTATTAATATTTAATACCAGCAGCAGGTAATATTAAAAAGCAGGCCAACTTTGAGTCGATTTTATTACGCTTTTCAAATTCTCTGCAGATGAGACACCCACTTATTACCTGCACCTCTTATGATGCGGACCCCTCCCGAAGCCCTGCCCTTGGAATGCCACTGGAAACGCTTCCTTTGAGAGGAGGGGGAAGGTTTGTAAGCAGGGTTAGAGAAGGGATTGTGCGTGGGCCGTAAGATGAAAAGGCAGGGGGTCAGGAGAGTGGTAAAGATTAGAAGAGCCGCAAGTCATGACTCAGTGCCAGGGATCTGGGCTTCGGGTGCTAAACAGTCTCACCCCACCTACGGTTTCTCCTCAGGGGCCAGTTTACAGCATCACCAGTGAGAGGGAGGCAGGTGCTTTCTCCACCCTACTCAGTTCACATCCCGTAAGAAGGTTCAAATCCAGCAGGGTTTGCTGCCTGAAGCAAAAGGCACCAGCTGATCCTTCAGATTCTGTGGCACCAGGAAGCTTTTGCCAGAACCTGGGGAAGGTTCCAGAACTGGACCGAAAAGCCAGAATGCATGTTATCATTTGAGTCATGCTGGCACCCTTGTCAATCTGCACAGGATGAATATGAATTTTGACGAACGCACAAGAAAACTATGTTTTACTAGCCAGAGATACTGTTTGCATGGTTGATCTGACTACTTCCCAAAGCAATCAATGTCAACAATGTTGCCCTGCCCAACGGAAGATACAAGTGCATGCATATGTACACACATACACAAACACACGCCCCATATCCCTGACGGGACCGATGGCATACGAACCCATTTACCACTCAGGATTATTCCAAACCGATCAAAACAAAAGCAGATTTTCAATTTCAAGACACTTCTCAAAGAATTCCATTTTAGGACGGTCAGTCACTGTGCTGAAAGGATATAGGGCAATCACTTTTTGGAGCAGGTCAGCAGAGGAAATGATGATTCGGTGCATGGTCAGCATGACTTGCAACAGCTGGTTACTTCGACACAGGTTTCCATCTGCATCTGAAATATAAAAAGCAGCATCTGAGCGAAGCCCCAGAGAGCAGTCAGTCACCTGGTGGGGCCCCTGACAACCCTCATTCCTGGACGGCGCAGGCCCAGAAGGTGGGTTCTTCAGGCGCAGTGTTTTTCTTCCACGGCCTCTAGCACCACACATCCCTCCCTTCTTTGATTTTCTTAGCCTCCTGCTATAATTATTCTCTCCCCTTCCCAAAACGTCCATTTCGATGCCCATTAGCCACCCCACTGGGCAGGTGGTGGAGTCTTGGGAGAGGGATACAAAGTGCACCAGTGCACTTGAGTCTCTGTTGAAAGCAGGGGCAGATCCAGGTTCTGTGGGGCCCCGTGTGCATATAACGGGGTGGGGGTGGGGGGTTCTTTTCAGGGTCAGAGTAAAAAAAACTATAGTCTTAATAGATTACAGTTAAAACACCTTACTTCTGCAATTTTTGCAACGATATACAATCATCTGAATGCATTCCTAGCGCTCCTCCGTGGCCCGGAGACATAAGCTTGCCTTGTTTTATGGGCAGTATGCCTCTGGATGCAAACAGAGGGGGAAGACTGTGGACAAACATTGTATTTGGAGACTGTGGCTGGGTTACAAGTATCCATGGTAACATGTATGCACAAGCATGGTTAGCTAGGTGTTCCAAATCCCAGCTGGTGCCAAATAATAAGATGCATTCTATACACTGGCACTGGGTATAAAGTTTGCTCTTAGAAGGGTTTTCTAAACCTTTTCACGAGTTACAGCATGAAGTACTAGGGTCTGTGCTGGTGACTCGCTGCCAGACATAGTTGCTGTCCTTCATGGTGGATTGTATCGCCAGTGCCGGCGAGCTTCCAGCCACCCCCAGCCAGCAGGAAGCAGCAAGAGATGGCAGAAGAAAGAAGTCAGGATGTGTCTTGTCACTCCCTCTCTGCTTTGGCACCACCTCCCTATGGGAGCTGCGGGTCTCTTCGATGAACCATCACGCTGTTGGTCCCTCCTTCATTACCCCATCTTCCCTGGGATCGAACGCCATGCCACTCAGCTCCCTTCCTTTGCCCCTAAGGGTGGCAGTGACTTCTGGTTGTCAAGAGTCTCTGGGTGCAGCATCTCTTAATTCCGCTCTCATCTCTTTAATAGTTCCTTCATTAAAGTGTTTTCACTGAACAAACCTTGAGAATTCTACTCCTTGCTGGGAACTAGAATAATGCAGGGTACAGTTTCAAATGAAAGAATAAACACGAATTGCTTTATCACTGACAGCTCTTTAAAATATATCGTACAAACGGGGTTGTCGCTTTCACTTTTCCCACGTGTTCAGGTGGTTTGTGAAGGACAGAACACATTTGGGCTCAGGATTCAGAAGTCCTGGCTCACTCTCAGAAGATGACCGGAAGTCACAGTTCATTGAGAAAACGTAAGTGAACTGACAGGCTCACTCATCGTCCCGCTGCCAAACCCTCCAATTTACCCACATTCTGTTGCTGCCCGCCTTCCCCGCTTCCTCCCACGGCCAAGGCCTCCACTGTGCACGGGTCTCCTCCTTTCTCAAGGACTTTCATCCTGCCTTTGTCTACTTTCTTCCCTGCATTATCAACTTTTCTCTCTCTCCCTGCTGTACTTCCACTGGCATTGAAACATGCCTCAGAATCTCCTATTTAAAACAAAACAAAACAAAACAAAACAAAACCTTAGACTCTCATCCTCTCCAGCTACCTCTCCATTTTTCTGTTCTCCTTTTCAGCGAAACCCCACTGTCATCGATTTCTCAACTCCATTTTGACTTCTAACTCTATCATTCCACTACATATTTTATTTTCAAGGTCACATTGCCA
Organism: Mormoops blainvillei; assembly: GCA_004026545.1. NCBI lineage: Eukaryota > Metazoa > Chordata > Mammalia > Chiroptera > Mormoopidae > Mormoops > Mormoops blainvillei. The sequence continues at coordinate 4,612 of PVJD01004993.1, forward strand.
AATCCAATAGTTTTTGCCTCTGTCCTCATCTTACTTTATGACTCAAGTTGCATTCGGCCCGGCCCAGCCCACGTCGACAACCCTCTCTTTCCTGGAACACTTTCCTCTCTTGGCTTCCATCACATCACACTTTCTCAGCTCCTCTCTCAGGCTCCTCTGCTGTCTCTCCTTCCTCTGCCGAGCTTTTAAATGTCACCGTGCTCTGTGGCTTATTCCTCCCACTCCTTTTTTCTAACAATTTTTTTAAATTTAAAACTTATTAAATTTTAAATTAAAAGAAACTTTGTTTTCCCCATAAGTGAATTAATCTAGGTTTGGCTAAAATACCATCTCTATGCTGATGCTTTGCTCAACTTATAACTTCAGTTCTGAGTATCAAATTAGTGGTCCAACATGCCTGATAAATCCACTCAGATGTCTAATTTCAAACTTGCCTCATTCAAACGAAACTCCTAACCTCCCCCTCCCCCAATTCACTTCTCATTCACACTTCCTCATCTGAGCAAGTGGCATCGCCAACGATCCTCTCAGTTACCCCAACCAAAAACCTAGGAGTCACCCTTTATTCCTCACTTTCCCTCACACCTGATCCATCAGCAAGTCTCGATTCTGCTTTCAAAACAGATTGCAAACCTGTCCATTCCTCTGCAACCTTGCCATCACATTAGTTGTAGCCATGATCACAATTCAGTAACCCAAATAACCTTCCTGCTTCCTACTCTTGTCCACCTACAATCCGTTCTCCACCCAGAAGTCAGGAGTGAGCTCCTAAAACCCATAAATCAGGTCATGTGCTTAATACACTTTAATGAATTCCATTATACTAGCAATAAAACACACAAGCTCCTTTTGATGGCCAATGGAGCGCCCCATGTTCTGGCCCCTTTTACTACTTCCCACTATATTTCATATGTCATACCCTGTTACTCCTCTCCACACCTCTATTCATACAATCAAGTCTACTACAATTATAGGAAGGTAACTTTTCAATTCGGCATCTGACATACAGGTTTTATAACACAGCTCTCCTCACAGAGGTAGTACTACTCACATTCCCACATACTATGGTCAAAGGCAGGAGAAACTGTGAAATATCTTTGCAGGGTATGCCTCTGAACGTTCAAAGGAGCTATGCACAGAGTCACAGGCTTTTTCAGTATGGACAGAATCTAACACGTGTGACTCAACTCTTCTTTCTGGTCGGCTAGCATCTTGTAACAATGTTCTTTCTAATTCTCACAGCAGCTCTGCAGCGTTGCTATTGTTCCCAAGGCACCGCTGAGGAAACTAAAGCGCGGTGAGGGCGGGTAATTTGTTCTAGGTCAAAGAGACAAGGCGGGGAGGAGCTGGGCTCTGGCTCCAGGCCCGTCTGATTCCCGAACCCCTGCTCTTCCCACCACACTTGGCTGCACACTGCATGCCCGTGACTCAGGATAGGGAATTCGAGTGTTAAATGGGAGGCTGAGGCGGATGAGCTGTGAGAGCTCTTCCAGTCCTGAGGGGCTGCAAGTTGAAGAGATGCCACCGGGATATTGGATCGGAAGCGATGCTCATTTGGGTTCCAGTGATTTTTGAAAATCTCGTCTAAGCCTTGGCTAACTGATACTGATCATTAAAGTTACATTTAAGCTAAGGAGGGTGCCGTGTCCCAAATTCACAATCGTGTTCACACTCCACTTTACCCTGCACTCGCCCTTGCCCACAGTGAGCACCACAATTGGCAGGGCCAGGGCGGAGGATCCGCTCAGGAAAGGGAGGCAGAGGTGGGCGACGGAAGGAGCTCCTCTGCACCTGGGGCCAGAAAGCCCTTCTTGGCTCTTTTTCACCAGGATAATGCCCTGGCATAGTCACTTGACCTCATTCCCACTGTCTCTCCGCTACATGACCTTCCACCCCTACATGACCTTCCACCCGCACATGGCCTCATCATGGAGGACTCATTCCCTTCCTGACCTCACCTCACGGAGCAAACACTTCTTCCTCTTTGAGGGGAAGAGCCTCTTTTTGAAAGTCAAAGGGAATCTGCCTTCCGGGCTGCTGGATTTTGATATTTTGATGTGATTGCTGTAGCTGATTTAAATATTTCAATGCATAATTTCATTTTGTTTGCATCTTGGAGCTTTTTAAAAATGCAGGATGTCATATTAAAAATTTTAATAAGTAAATGTGCAGATTTTCTCATTACCACCTGCTTCTCCTTATACCTCAGAGGAAGACTTCTCAAAAGAGTTGAAACCTCAGTGGGGTACAGAATGTCAATCTCACATACTCTGTCACTTGACTTGGGGTACGCTGGCTGTTAGAGAACTATACTCTTTAAAGACCCACCCAGCCTGTGGACCATTTGTTCCACAGGACACAACAGGAAGGTCATGTGGCTTCTAGAGAGTCAGTCATTTATTTGCCTGTGAAGCAACAACCCATTTTCCATGGTTAGACTCAGTGGCGGCAATAGCTACACTTTATGGAACCACAGAATCTTGGGGTGGAAAAGACTGTAGACATCTCCTACCCCAGCCTTCCATTCAATACATACTTCCTCCTAAAAGCATCACAGCTAAGTGGCTATCTAGCCTCTCCGTGTACCCTTCCAATGAGAGGACACAGTTCCCTAACAATTTCATAAAGCGACTTTTCATTCTACTTCAATCAAAACCAGTTGTGGACACATTAGCCGGTAGAGGTAATTAATCTACTCTGTGCCAAGCACTGTCCGAGGTCCCCAAGGAGACCTGCAGAACTATTTAAAAAACTCATCACTTGAGGAGCTCACAGTCTAGGTGGGGGCAAAAACACACACCCAAGACACCAGGCAGCGAATGTGAGACTAAAGCCACGGAGGCCACGCTGACGAGTGGTCAAGTTCAGATGCTTCCTGGTGTGGCGGTTCAGGAAGCATCTGACATCCGTGGTGAAGTGACCCAGATCTTCAAGATTCAAGAGGCCTTATGGTCCAGCCCTCTTCCTCTCAATCAGCCTGCACACTTTTTTTTTTTCCACTTCTGTAGTTTAATCTTAAGTAAGCTATTTGCTTGTGAGAGAGATGAATGGTTCCCTGATGATCAGAACCCTGTGACGGTGAACTGGCACAGGGCTGATGGCAGGTGGGGCAGCTGTCCTACAATGGGGGCTCATCTCAGGGATGAGGTGGCAACGACTCTCTGCAGAATGCACACAAAGCACGTCGCACACCAGAGAAGCCCTAGAACAGAATCTTTTCTTCTCCTTTGTTTTGGTTTCCATGGAAATCTTTTGATATGTGATGGATTTTGAGTGTACTAAAGGCAGAATGTCAGAAATTGGTATATTGAGGGTAGGCAGGCTGTCAGCATAGGAGACATAACACAAAATAACAGATGTGTCGAAACCAGGGACCAGAAAATGGTGGTGGGAAAGTGCGTGTTAGAAACCCACGCGGGCAGAGCTGGATCTGCAGCCCAGGGCGGGGCTGAAGTGGCCAGCGGAGGTCAGTGTCTCCATAAGTGAGAAGACTGGCTCCGGGAAAAACCTGACAGATTCTCTCTCTCTCTCTCTCTCTCTCTCTCTCACTCTCTCTCTCTCTCTCATACACACACACACACACACACACAGAGGATCTTCAAGGTCTACCAATGCAAGCAATCTTCCAAAGAAACAAAACCTACTTGGCAGTAAGACTACAACATTCATTAAATCCTGTTTGGAGAGTGTGCAAAAATTGGCAAGCTGAAAATAAGGTCCCTAGTTTGCTGTTTGTTTTGTCTTGTTTTCAGTGTCAACAGTTGCAAACAGATGCAGGAAATGCAAATGAAGAAAGAACGCAGTGATCCCTACTCAGAACTCTCAGAGCTTCTACTACGGCACAGCTTAAACCATGTAGCGGACACCACCTTGATCTTGTTTTTGTCCCCAGTCCCTCAAGACAGGGGAAGAGAACAATCAGGAAAAAGCAACTGTTTTGCTAAGACTGGAGTATCACTTCATGGAGCAAGTGTGAGAATCAGTCTGCTTGCTGTCAGTGGTGGGCTGGTACGAGATTAAGGAACAGCTCTCCTGGGGGTGGGGTGAAGGGGCCCCTGATTTGCAGTGCTGGCAGATTTCTGTGGTGTCAATACTCCCACTACAACCAGTTCCAAGCCACCAACGTGAAGGCATCAGATGCAGCGCTGGGGAGGGATGCTCGCAGTCAGGTCTCCAAACACCATGGCTGCAACCTGGCAGCCGACCCGAGGTCAAAAGGTCGGCGCTTGCGCCGCTTCCTGTTGTTCTCCTTCCTACCTGGTGGCCTCGCTCCCAGGTGCCCTGAGCCATGTGCTCTCTACCTCACTCCTAACTCACGCCCTCTGGGCCTTGCCTGCTGACCGAGGGAGGAGTTAACCCATCTCGGCCAGTTTCTCTGGTGGACAGGACTTCAAGGGTGAATCCTTCCAGAACATCTGCATTGCAACGGCAATTTCTCGGAGCAGTTAGTGCTCGAACCCAAGGACAAAAGTTTTAATGTAAGGTGAGATCTGGGAGAAGAGAAGCTCCCCGTTCCTTATAAATCCAGCCTGGCTCTCGTTCCCTCGGGGATACTCTGGTATGTCATACCCGGGCCGAGGGTGCGGGGCTGCCCTGTGAGCGAGGACATGTGTGTCTACAGAACTTTTCTGTCCCTTGGCCCAGCATAGCGTCCAGGAGCTCCGAGTGCCTTGGTTATAATTAACGTTTTCTTATTTATTTGAAACGGCCAGGGGGACACCACGGTGTGGACAATACACAAGCCTCAGGTGAACCCTGACCTGCAATTTCAAACTTCTGCAACAGGTCTTTAAGCAGAGTCTTAAAGTGGGGAAGGAGCGGGGCAGGCTCGCCTCTCCTCTCTCTCCCACCTAACCCCTGGGGGGCGATGAGAGTCAAGGCCAGGAACTCGGACAGGGGAAAAACCTGGCTACTCAACCCCCGAATGAAGGGGACTTGGTCGAACCAGGCCTCCCTCGACTCCTGTCCTGGAGAGGCCAACCAGGGAGACCCTTGGTGAAGGAAATGGGTCTGTGCCTCCTCCCTTTGTTCTACTGCCACTGACTCACTGTCCTGCTGGGTCAGAAAAGTTGGAAGGGGGGGCAGGTGTTTTGAGGGGCACAGCCTCCAGACATACGCACACACCGTCCCTGAAGCCAGCCAGCCCTGGAGAACCACCATTCTCTGGAGATGAGAGCACCTGCTAGCGGGACCCCGTGCTTTGACAGCACTTAGGTTCTGCAAACAGAACTACCTGTGTTAAACACACGAGGTGTGCACCTCCCTGCAGTAGCAGGGCCTGCGGGCTCCGTTTTACAGACGAGGAGGCTGAGGTATTGTGTTTTGGCCGTGGTTCCGGGGCTGGGGAGTGGAGGCCCCTGGACAGGAATGGCCACCTGGCCCCCAGCCCAGGGCTCTTTCCTTGGCACCTGCCTCTCCTTGGGGACTAGGAGATGAGTACAGTAAAGACTAATTATACAGGGAAGAGCTGGAACTTTCCACTAGCCGTGCGACAGAGCTAAACCCCCTACCCCCTTCTCTGTTTCTCCCCAAGAAGCCCTGCAGCCTTACAGACCAACCTCTTCACCCTTCTCGTTGCAACCATGGTATACAGACTCCAAACATCTCTTTGGAGATCCAAACCCTTAACATCACCATTTTTCATGACGTCAACCCCAGGCAGTTATTACTGGCACTGATTAGCTAGGACAACTCGAAACCAGAGAGCCTGTGAGACAGGGGCCACGTGGGTGAAAACACCAAGTCCCCCAGGAGCTCACAGGGACCCCCCCCCCAAAGTGGGCCCACCTCTCCCTCCTTCTGCAGCAGACACTCCGCCCCCTCGGCCGGCCCTGGCAGCAGCAGGAACATCCCTCCCCAGGCGTGGCGTTTCTTCAGAAGCACAAAGCTCTGTGTGAAGGATGACCTAGATTTTTTGGATGAGCGACTGCAATCTATAAATGTCTAACCAAGCGCACGAGTTGCCTAAAGTGAAAAAGAGCTTTTAGCTGTGCTGCCTCTGCTGAGCAAGACAGCCGGCCCTCCTTGGGGACTGCCATCTGGACTAGACCTGTCATGTCTGAAGAAGGAGGGGGCTGAGAAGTCACGAGGGCAGCTGTCCTCTTCAGTTCTGTAAACTGGATACAGTTCTGGGGGTGGGGGGTGGGAGGCTGGGCTGGCAGTAAAAGACAAGAGGAGGGAGGCGGCGTGACAGGTCCCGGGGAGATCCAGTGATCTGACTCTGGGACAATGCTGACCGCAGACTCTCAGAGCCGTTGTCGGACAGTAGCACCCACTGAACACCCAGGGTGGCTGCTTCTGCGGGGCCCGACAAGCTCCCTGGGAACAATCAATGATCCGGCTGGGTGGTAGCTCAGCTGGGACTGGATTCTGTGGTGATGCAGCCTACTTGGCTCACACACAGTGATCATTCCCGCCCCGGCACCATCGGAATGTGCCCGGCAAGGGCGGACAGGGCGGCAGGGCACAGAACAGGGGAGAGCTGCCAGCAGGTGGCTGGGAGAGAGGCCGGCAAAGGGAGTGGACCAGAAGGGAATGAAATGCAATGCAAACAAAACAGGGAGGAAAACCTGGGGCAGCACTCTTTCCTTTCTCACTGGGGCAGATTCCCACCGTTTCGTTCTTCTCTGTTCAACTCTGGGCCTTTCCTGCATACTTGTTGACAGGCTAAGTAGGCAGGAGCAACTTAGGGAACGTCCGAAAGACTCATCAAGCACCATATCGCGAGGCCTTGCTGAGACTGGTTCACGCTCCAACTCAGGCTTCTGCAGAAAGTTTTTCTTCGCTGTGTGGCTTCACCCGAGCAGACGCATGTGCCCAGGTAGCCTCATTCCAGTGCAGAGCAGGACTGAGGCCATGAGCTACGGTGTCGTGCAACAGCCATACACCGTGTACAGTCCTACCGCAAATCAGCTTTCACCATAAAAACTACTCTTGGCTTACAGTTCTCTGCAGCGAACTGTCCTGCATCGAAAACATCGTCATATCGTCATGGGAAATCAAAGTCACTGAGCAAAGTCTTTCATAATCAGAAGTGATTCTGAAAGTCTCCGCTCCCCTTATTTAGTTGTAGTTAGGATCCGATTATGTTTGACTAAATACAGAAAAATGCTTAGCAAACTGTGATGCCCTACCACAGTGAATGGCTCTTATTTCTCTTGCTGAGTTTGGAACATTCTTTTGCTATTCTCTTTGCTCCTGTTACGTCTTCGGCTATTCCAGACGGGACCCTGACGTTTCATGAAACAGTGACGTAACCGCAACTTAAAGAGTGGCCCTCCACCGATGAGGCTGGACTTGGCCTCCCCGGCAGCGTGGCCCTACTCTGGCGAGTTAGCCGGGAGGCCGCCCAAACTTCCTTCCCATCCTGGGCTTTAAGTGCCCCCTCCCCTCGGGCCTTGAAGATGGAAGGGTTTCTTAGAGTTTATGGAGGTGCTAGAGAGAAATCTGCATAGGGCCTGGGAACAAACGTGAAAAAGAGAATTGCACAGGCAGGTGGGGAATTTCTTACTATCTGAAGGAAAGAAGAAAGCGCCCTCTACTCGGGAGCCAAGAGCCAAATAAGAATGTTTCCAAAACCCCTAAGTCATGAAGTGGGGTTGGGTCATTTTCTTAGAAAAGAAGACCGAATGTACACGGAAACGCACAATACCAATGGCAGCGGGGAGACGGAAGAGCCAGGAGAGACACTAGGTATTGTTGGAGGAAAGGTAGCGCCTGACTGAAGAAATGAGCCGTTTTCAAAGGTTAGCCTGATTCTCTCCTCATCCTCCCATTGCTCTCTTTTTGGTGACATACCTGGGGTGCTTCGTGTGCACCAGGGAGGGTCTTTATGTGCATTAACTCAATGAAGGGGGTGGGGTTACTGCCATCTAATGTAGAAGAAACTGAGGCAAAAACAGGGTAAGGTAACTTTCCCAAGTTTAGCTATTAAGTGGCAGACCTGGGGCTCGAACCCAGACTGTACAGCCCTGGGACAGCTCTGGTCGTGTCTGAGCCTCAATTTGCTCATCTGCAGAATGAGAGTTTGACAATGTCCTGCCCCCACCCCTCCCAGCGGAGAGATAATCAGGAGATCAGTCAAGATAAGAAGGAGCTTTCATATCTTTGGGGAAGAAGAAGCTCTTGAACTGAGTCTAAACCACTGTGATTTCTGGTTGATTTGTGTGTCCCGAATGTCTAGGCTGCCTGACTGGCAGTCACGTGGGCACGAAAACCCCTCACGTATTGGTAAAGCACTCACGGCGTACGTTTATTAGTGCTCTCTCACTGGCTGCCCTCTCCTTGCACGTTAGCTCACTTGAGCCTCAACACAGCTCTGTGGGGATAGTATTATTATCTTATAAGGAAGGAAATGGAGAGTGAGGTGATGTGACCTGCCTAAAGTCACACATCTGCTGAGTGAGTGTTGGGACTTGAGGTCCGGTCTTTTGGCTCAAGCCCAGCCCTGCCCACCACATCCCACTGCTTCTAGTTCTGAGAGTTGTAAAGATGGGAGGCACCTCCTTTGCTCAGCACTTGAGCGTTTCTGGAGCCGGCCTACGTGCTACCTGAGAACACTGACATGTTCGCCGCCCTGTATTGAGTGTTCCGTGGGCCAGGTAGAGGTGAGGCCACGTTACAGACATTCCCTCTTCATTTTCACCACAGCTTTGCTTGGTAGATGTTTCTCTGTTTCGCACAGGAAGAGACAGTCTCAAGAGAAGTAAAATAACTCATCTGTGGTCCCACAGCTAGAAAGTGACAGGAAGGGACTGCAACTTATTGTCCTGCTAACGTTAGTGTTCCAATTCTAAGAATGTTAGTCTATGATAGTCCTGCATTGCCCTTTTAAAAAATTACAGTTGATATGCAATATTGTATTAGTTTCAGGTGCACACCCTAGTGATTAGAGATTATATAACCTACTAAGTGATCATCCTGATAATCTGGTACCGATATGACACCACACATAGTTATTAGAATATCACCGACTACATTCCCTGTGCTGTACTTCGCATCCACATGCCTCCTCTGTAACAGCTAGTTTGTACTTAATCCTTTTATCTTTTTCACCCATCCTTCAAACCTCCTTCCCATCTGGCAACCATCAAAACGGTCTCTGTATCCATGAGTCTGTTTCTGTTCTGCTTGTTTGCTTATTTTGTTTTTTTTCAGAGTCACTTGTTGATAGATGTGTATTTACTGCCATTTTATTGCTCACGTTTTTTATCTTTTCAAGGAAAAGGAAGAGGCTGTGTCGCTTTCCCATCGGTCCCCTGCAGTCTCCAGTCCCCTGCAGTCCCCTTTACACTGGGGCCGTTTCCTTCACTCAGATCACGGGGCAGAACAGACGACGACTGGCAGCCATCGAGAAACACAAAACAGTCCCTGCACACTTGCTATGAGCAAAGAGTTCAGTGTCTTCAGAAGGAAAAAATAGCTAAGGACTTGTATTCCCAGGACCCGGGGATGTAAGGAGATGCAGGGAGCTGACGGTGAAGAAAGAAATCAATAGCTTTTAAGAAGGAAAGTTTAAAAAAAGAGAGAGACACGAAGCTATGAGGACAAAGCAGAAACTAAGAGTTAGGCTCTTATTTCAATCTGTGTTAGTTTCCCTGGCATTGAATTCTGTTACGGACATAGACAGAGCAGTCCCTTGACACACGATGGCAATCAGATTCCCAGATGTCTTTAGGAATCCTGAATTTTAAGGTCAGTGTGCAATAGAACAAGGTGTCCTCAAGTGAGAAAAGCTTAAAGTTCGAAAAGTCTTTTCTAGGCTTTTGGTTTTGATTAGATCTTCCAAAACTTATCTACTGAAAAATTGACATTTTCAGGACTTTTGAACAAGGAAGGGGTGATGCCTGAAGAGGCCTGTACCCTGACTGCCTGTGGGGTCCGATGGCTTGTTTGGCAGGGTTCTCGGTGTGCTGGGTCCGGTCTGACTGAGCAGAGCTCCTCGGTCAGCTGCTGGGCGCCTGCCCTGAGCAGGGCAGAGGGAATGCTGAGGGCAGGGCCGCCAACCCCACACAAGCCCTGGAAATACCACTGAACAGCCCTGACTCACATCGGCAGAACGCTTCCCTTTACAGAATACTTTCACACGTGTGATCTCATCTGACTCTCACAACAGGCTTGTGAGGTAGGCAGGGACTGTATCTATGTTACAGATGACAAAGGCAAGACAGGCGTTCAATCTGTCCAACTGGCATCTGTTCAGATCGATGGGGTCTGTGCTGCACCAGTTAAATATTTTGACTATCACCCCCGATAAACAGCTGGCCATGGATAATACAAGGGGCAAAGTAGGGCTTCCGGGCTTCAGTGTTCTTGTCACAAGTCCACGGTTCTTTGTTCAAAGAGTGTTAGGCGACATACTGCGGGGAGTGGGAAGATTGCCAGGCTGTCCCAGGAGGCAACCAAAAGCTACTGGTGACAATACAGCAGAGCACACAGCAAGGGGCTGGAGGGAGGTGCAAACAAAACACCAAGGCAGCGGGGAGACGGAGGGAAGCCAGATTCGACTAGAAGTGAATGGCTCGACCTTCACGAAGAGGTGACATTTGAGGTGGGCCTCGAAGGAGGGGTCAAGTTTGGACAGACTAAACGGAGGTAAGGGTATTCTGGGTGGGAGAGGATATGGTTTCTGCTTTTGGTTGAGGGAGGTACAGGTATATTCGGGAAATGTATAAAAAAGTTTAGTTTGGTTGAATCAGAGAGCACTTGTTAGGCAGGCAGAAAAGCAGGGGGATGTAGATCAGGGTCGCAGTGTGAGAAACTCACGCACTAAATTGCAGAGTTGCCCTTACTCTCATCTTACCTTAAAACTCTGCAAAAGCAAATGCTCTACAGGAAAGGAACCGCCGTGTCCTCTGACCTAGTGATCTATTCAAATTGCTAGGCTGTTGCACCTCACAGCCTGAGCCCCCAGGGCTCCTTTCAAGGCGGATCATTTCTAAAGAACCTTGACCTTTAATTTCTACTTGTGTATCTTTCCCTAACCACCTAGGCCAAGGGAAGGCTACAGAGGGTGTGACGTATGTGTACACGTGCATGTACGTGCTGTTACGGTGAGGTCGTACGGAGTATGAAATAAAGGCTGGGATGGCGGGACTCAGCTCATTTTGTTATTTAGGAGGCTCGGCTGGTCGCCGTTACTCTTCCTCCCTCACCTGGCCAGCATTAGCGTCTCAACCTCCAGTCCCCTTCCCTGCCCACATCCTTCCCTGCCCACATCCTTCCCTGTCTGCTTGGAAGCTAAGCACCCATATGGAAAGCCATCCATGATTACGGGGGTGGAGGGGCAATGACTCTCGGGCTCCCCAGGTCTGTCACAGGGATGCTCACTTTCAAAGTCAGAACACCCCCCAAATGTACAAAAAGAAGCCAGCCAGGGTGGAGCTGAAGTCTGGCAAGGCTCTGGCTTCCCCTGCTTTGCTAGGAGTCTCAGCACAGTGGGGTAAACACCGTTAGTTCATCTTTGGCTCCTCATCCACACCAGCTGGTACATCTGCCCCTGATCCACGCTATAGATTTAAATAAAATTAGGACGCCGGAGCCCGTCCTGATGGGTCTCAAGCAGATGGTGAAGTAGGTGAGGACTTCAATGCTTTCCCAACTTGTTGTGTTTTCTCCCTTTACCTCTCACCATTCTGCAAACCTCATGGTCACCTGTGCAAACCAGAAAGATCCACCTATGTCAATGTGTTGGAGGCTTCAATATTCTTCAAGTCATATTTGCATAATAACAGTCACTCTGAGAGGGGAGAGCATAATGAAAAGAAAAAAAATCACAGTAGGTAAAATTTTGGGCTTTCCCCCCCTTTTTCAAGTGAGGAGGCCTTGGTGTTAATGGAGAGTTTCAGGGGGAAAAACACCAATTGTTTTGTATCTTAGGATGAGTATGCTCAGGCTTATCCAGCTGCAAATAAATATATTAAACCTGACTGACTTTAAGACCTCTTGAGTAGGTTAAAAATAAAACCAAAATAAGCCGAACAATGCCCCCCCCGCCCCCCCCCCCAAATGAATGGCAAGTCCTTATTTCATACCTATCACATCATGATATTCTTGGGCGGGGCATAGATTTTGTATTTTTCAGAATTCTTCCGGGGATCTGTTGATCAGTCTAGTTTGACTGGGCTGATTTAGACCGTTTAGTTCATTCCTAGCCCTGGGGCAGGACTACAATCTACTAAATGAGCCCAGAAAGTCACTTCCAATTTTAGGAATCAGTGGTGAGGTCTCTCAGCTGTTTTCAGGGCTGGACGCAAGGGAAGTGCTTAACAAACAGGCGGTTTGTGCCAACACTGCCAACATTACGGGCTCCCTGGAGGGGCCTGCAGAGCCTCACTTTATAAAGCACAGCCAGAAGCACTTTGGAAACCAACCTGGGGTGAGCCCGAGGGCCCCGGGCAAAGGTAGAAGGTCTGGGCCACAGGGCGCTCCCCACAGGAGCGAAGCTGTTCTGTCTCCGGCCCGCGCAGCCATGTTCTTGGGAGGGGTACTTTGTTCCTGAAGCCAGAGACACCGGCCCTACACACTGTCCGAAACCAAGATGTCCGTTGTCCTGTGGCCCTCCCGGGCTCCTGGTCTTTGCCTAGGTGTCTGGACAGTCTTCTCGCCCCTCGGCCTCTGGTATCTGAGGAAGTGTCCCCCGGGGTCTGTTGCTTTGCAAGCAGTAATAAAGGGGCACCGAACGTTCAGTCCCCAGAGGACTCTGTTCTGCTTGGGACAGGAGTATTTCATCCAGGATATTAACACATGTCTGCCTCCCTTTCCTGCCACCAGCTCTTGGGTCTTTCACCACTGTGCTAAGAGAGGGTCCACAGGAGAGTTGAACACTAGTTATTTTATAGTATTTCAGCAACTCTGGTAAAACAATTGGAACAGTCTTCAAAGAGTGATTAAAATGTATAGGTTCTTGGTAAATGTGAATGAACCCCTCTTGTGAGGGGTGATGGCACAATCACCGCTCTGGCATGATCCTGTGACTTAACCTTCAAGTAATTTGCCACGTCACCTCTTTAGTTCTTGGGGTGTTCCAAAGAATATTTCATTAGCAGCAGGTCACCTGATTAAATGAGGATATTCTTTCTCCCAGGGTTTTATTTGTCTCCTGACCCCACCGAGCGAGTCATCAGAAGGGGTCCTGGTTTCTGAATTACGAGACGTTTGTCCCTCGGATCCTGGCCCTCACATATTTAATCACACACAATTAGAGAGGCGCCAAAAGGATTAACCCAGAGGTAAAGCAGAAGGTAGTCATCGTCACTTGTCACCTGCTGCCTTCTAGCAAGCTCGACCTTGTGGGCACAGGTCGTGGTGAGATTCTTCCTCACTTAAAGTTCCTAGAGAAGCAACTTCTAACAGTTTTTCTGGAAGCCCGTTTTAGCATTTGTTCACTTTTTACAATAACTTTTTCTGTCTTAGTAAATCTCTCTCGAGACATAGCATTTTTCTATGACCCAGTAAGTTCCCTAATATTCCCAGTCAGTTCCTCCACACCCATCCCACTATAAAGCCATTATTCTTTTTTAAAAAAACATAGATTAGTTTTACCTGTTTTAGCAATTCACATAATTGAAATCACACAGTATGTATTTTTTGTGAGTGTAATGTTTCTTTCATGAAACAAAATGTTACTGAGATTAACCAATGTTAACTGTAGCAGTGGTCCATTCCTTTTCATTGATGTGTAGGTGTTCTGTTGAATAAATAACATTTTGATTATTCTTTTTGATGTTGAGTGATATACGCATTGTTCCAGTTTTAAATTTTTATGGCTAAAGCTGTGATGGACATTCTTCTACGAGTTACATTGCAGGCATATGTTTTCCTTCCTTGTGTATAAATACCAGGAGTGGAATTGGTAGGTCATGGGGTAGGTGAACATTTAACTTTATAAGCAGCTGCTAGGCCGTTTTCCAAAGTGACGGCATCATCTCACAACCCCGTCAGCAATGCTTAGGAGTTCCAGGTGCTCCACATCCTCCCCAGCGGCTGCTGTTGCCAGTGTCCTGACTTTAGCCTTTTCAGTCGGTGGGTGGTGGTATCTCCTTGTGATTATAATTCATATTTTCTAGTGCCCAGTGATGTTGAGGATTTTTAATGTGTTTATTTGCATTTCTAGATCTTCCTTTGTGATGTATTTTCAAGTATTTTGTCCATTTTAAATTGTTTTTATTACTGAGTTGCAGGAGAGCTTTATATACAGGGTCCGGCACAAATAAATAAGGCCCCTTTTTTATTACAAAATCATAAGCGTGTAATTCTGTAACATAACACTATCACACTCAAGCATACCATATAACATTTTAGGGGAAATGTTCAAATTAAAACTATAAATTATTACACCCATATTGTTATCCTACCAACCACACTCAAGCGGGCCTTACTTCTGCCAGACCCTGTATTTGGAATGAAAGTTCTTGTCAATATGTATTGCCATGTCTTTTATCCTATTACTCTGGGGCTTGGCCATTAATTTCTTTAAAGGTTCTTTTGATGAGCAGAAATTTTTGATTTTTTAGAAGTTCGACTTTTAAAATACCTCTTTTATGGTAAGTCCTTTGCATCCTGTGTAAAAATTCCTACCCAAAGTTTGCAAAAATATTCTCCTATATTACCTTTCAGAAGCCTTTTTGTCTTAACTTTATATTTAGCTCCCTGATTCATCTCTAATTATTTTTTGTGTATGGTGTGAAATACAGGTCACATTTTTTTGGATATCAGTTGTTCCATCACCATGACTTACTCTGGTGCCTTTGTGGAAGATCAATTGCCCATATATGTGGATTTATTTCTGAATTCACTATTCTGTTCCACTGATATACTTGTCTATCCATAGATAGTCTTGATTATTATAGCTTTATAGTAAATTTTGATATCTGGTAGTGTAAATTTTCCAAATTCATTCTTCTGTTTCAAGATTGTTCTGGCCATCTTCCAGTAATTCGCCAAAACGACAAACACAAAGGGAAAGACGAGAGGCGCCCGCTGTGTGTCCTGTAGGCCTTTTCGGAAACGGGGGCTGCTTCTGTGGCCACATACGTGGGGATCTACAAGAAAGGTGATACTGTAGACATCAAGGGGGTGGGCACTGTTCAAAAGGAATGCCCCGCAAATGTTCCCAGGGCAAAACTGGAAGAGTCTACATTGTCACGCAGCATGCAGTGGGCATTGTAAACAAGGGCAGGAAGCTTGCCAAGAGAATTAATGTATATATTAAGCACATTACGCACTCTAAGAGCTGAGATGGCTCCGTGAAACGTGTGAAGGAAAATGATCAGAAAGAGAAGGAAGCCAAAGAGAGAGGTACCTGGGGTTCAGCTGAAGTGTCGGCCAGCTCCACCCAGGGAAGCACACGGTGAGAACCAATGGAAAGGAGGCTGAGCTGCTGGAACCCACTCCCTAGGAATTCATGGCATGAGAAGTGTGGGAAAAAAAGACCTTTGAACTGATTTTTTTTTTTAAAGATTGTTTTGGCTATTTCAGGTCCTTTCATTTCCAAATAAGCTCCAGTTGCATCACCTGAAACTCTAGTGGGTTTTTTTTTTTTTCAGTCTTTTCTTTCTGAATTATTGACTTGACTTCAAATTCGATGACCTTTTCTTTTTCAGTGTCCAATGTAGCATTAAGGCCATCCAGTGAATTTTTCTGTTTGATATATTTCATATCTCACTTCTAGAATTTCCATTTGCTTTTTAAATTGTTTCTATTTCTCTACTGAGGTTACACATCTGTTCACTTTACTTTAAATCCTTCAACATATTTACAACAGCTGTTTTAAATTCTTTATGGACCAATTCCAACATTTGTGTCAACTTTGAGTTAATTCCTTTAAAAAATATTTTATTTATTTATTTTTAGAGAGGGGGAAGGAGGAAGGAAGAGAGGGAGAGACACATCGATGCAGGAGAAACGTCAATCAGTTGCCTCTTGTATGCGCTCTAACCAGGGACCAAATACACAACCCAGGCACATGCCCTGACCAGGAATCAAACCAATGACCTTTCATTTTGTGGGACAATGCCCAACCAACTGAGCCATACAGGTCACGACAACTCTGAGCTCATTTCTATTAACCTTTTTTTCTCTGGTTATGGGTCACATTTTCCAGCTTTTCTATGTCCTGTAATTTTATATTACATGCTAGGCATTGTGGATAAAATGTCAAGGCATTTAATTTACTTGAGCCTTAAACTGGTACTATCTGACTTAGATTTAGACTTAGATTTAGCCCTGGCAGGCCTGTGAGTCAAAGGGTTGCAGGCCAGGCCCCCAGCAGGGGACACGTTCAAGAGGCAACCACACACTGACGCTTCTCTCCCTCTCTTTCTCCTTCCCTTCCTCATTATAAAAATAAATAAAATCTTAAAAAAAAAAAAGACTTAGGTTTAGCCTTTGCTAGCGTGGGTCAAAAATATTCTAGAGCTAGAGTAGCCCAACTCCTACACTGCAGTCTTTTTCATGTCCCAACTGAATGCCTAAGGTATCATCTCTCTTCATTCTGGTGGTTGGAACTATGATATTTCCTAGACTGTGAGACTTTCTCTGATTCACGGATCCCCAATAATTAATTGGTGTCATGGAGTCTTACCATATTCACACACAGTTTAGTATTTGACCAAAGACTAAAGGAGATCCCTTCCCTCCAGTACCCTACTCCACAAATTCCAGCAATCCCAGAAGCCCTGGACACAAACTCGGTTTCCTCTGCCAAACAAGACACTGATCTCCAGGATCTATTTCCTGTACCAGAATTTGTAAAGTGCCCCCAGGTGTAAAGGCAAGACACGGTTTGAGTTTACCTATGTCTTTCTTTTTATCCACAATCACAAATCTGTCCTGTTTTCCAACAGCTGAAAATAGCTGCTTCATACATTTTGTCTAGTCTTATAGTTGCTTATAGAAGGAAAATAATTACAATAACCAATATTCCATTATGACCAGAATTGGATGTTCGTGTTTGATGTTTAATACCTTTATAAATGTGAAGTTGTAGTTTCTTGTTGAAATTTGAATCCATTTAGACATGATATCCATCCTTTTGGAGGTAAATAACTCATGCTAACTCTTTTATTCTTAACACTACCAAGAGGTGCATATGCTTAACACTTTAACATATTTTAAGACCAAAAGAAAAAGGCATCCACTTGTCTTCTTTTCCGGAATTGCCATCTTATAGCCTCATAATTTTATTTCTGTATGATTTCTTTACTATTTATCTCCTCTATACTCACTCTAGTTTTCCATTCCTATCTTAAAACCCAGAGACTAAACATGCATTTAATAACACCTTTCATTACAATACAGAAAATGTGTGCTAATTTTCATGTTTCTAGAACTTGAGTCTCAGAAACATTACGAAACTTGCTAAGGGCAAAAAGTTACTGCATGCCAGCACTAGAACTGGACCTCAGTATGCAATTGGGGTGTCAGGGCCTTATCCTGGAGAGTTTATTTCTATTAATGCAATCTCAGATTATTTTAACTTTTTTAGAAGACACACAGCACTACTGGCTGATATTGAATTTACAATCTACTAAAACCCTTTGGTATTTTTCACAAGAATGGCAATTATTCCAGTTTTTCTCCATGCAAAACATATATGAATCAATATTTTAAAACTCACGTGCAAGACATTTATTCTCACTGACATGCTGTTCATCAGAGTTCTTTGTTTTGCCTTATTGCTCTCCTGGATTTTGACTTTCATCTAATGTATTTGCTATTTCCATCAGTGTGTCCAACAAAAACAGACTGTGTTTAAGCCTCATAAAAACATACAGAACCACTCATAAATGCTGTCACCTGCAGAGTGACATCCACCTATGCTCGCATCTGGATGCATACACTTTGAGTATGATTATTAACCAGCTATAAATCTGTTTATCTGGGTTTTACGTAGTCTATCTTTGCCTGTCTAACATTTATTGAGCATCTACTTTTCGACTTTGTAGCAGAGCCTGTTGGTACCCCACCTACATGGTCTCGGGCATTAGCATTATAGTGTATATCCCATTCCGAACTGTGTGCAAGGCAGGCCATACATGCTCAAGAATTGATAGCCCTTAAAAGCAACACTTAACTGATGACTGAGGGAACTTGGCATATAAGTACCCTGACTCCTTTGCTTTCGGTGGGACAGTTCTGAACTCTTCCCTGGGCTGGAGTAGTAACTCACTTGACAACGCAGCCTTTATAAGTGGCCTTCTCTTTTCCTCTACCAGTTTTTCCTAATATCATCTTCCAAAGTAAACTATTTGCATTAAAATCTTTGTCTCAGGATCTGTATCTGGGAAAAACCAAAGTAAGACAATCTTTTAATTTTCACCCAAACCATTAAAATTTTTCACATTATCATTAGGGGGGTGAGATTGAGGGTGGGAGGTGAGGGTGGGTGGGGTGGGGGAGAGTGGTGGGGGGTGGAAATGGAGACGAGTGTATTTGAACAATAAAAAAATAAATAAATAAAAATTTTCACATTATCCTATTTGCAGAAGAAAAAACTGCAAAGAAAAAAGTTAAAAGACAAAAGTAGTAAAAGCAGGTGTAACTACAGGTATAAGGGGATACACACATGATATAAAACATAGTTAAAAACATAAATGTAAGGGAGCTGAGTAAAAAATGTGCTTTTAGAATGCATTTGAACTTAAATGACAGTGAACTTAAAATAGACTGCTATAACACAGCTTGTTAAATACGAATCTTATGGTAACCACAAACCAAAAACCTGTAATAGATACAAAAAAATAAGAAAAATAAATGCAAAGAAAGTGCTAAAGCCATCAACGTACAAGAAAAGAGAGCAAGAAAGGAGGAAAGAACTACTAAAAGCAAACAGAAAACAGTTAACAAAACAGCAATTAGTAAATAACCTATCCATAATTACTTTAAACATAAAAGGACTAAATGCTCCTATCAAAAGACATAGGGTGGCTGAATGCAGGGGTTGCCCAAAAGTTTGTAATGGCTCTAGTAGTGCTTAATTGTCAACTTCATCCAAAACAATTTTGTTAGATTGTATTGTATCAGCATGCATTAAAAAACACATTAAAACTGGCAAATTTTTGTGTAGCTATTTTAACACTGAAGATGGAAGAAAATATACAACATTTTCAGCATATTATGCTTTGTTATTTCACGGAAGGTAAAAATGCAACTGAAACACAAGAACTGATTTCTGTAGTGTATGGAGAAGGTACTGTGACTGACTGAACACGTCAAAAGCGGTTTGCAAAGTTTTGTGCTGGAGATTTCTCGCTGGATGATACTCCATGGTTGGGTAGGCCAGTTGAAATTGACAGTGATCAAACTGAGACATTAATTGAGAACAATCAACATTCTACCATGCGGGAGATAGCCAACATACTCAAAATATCCAAATCAAAAAAGTTATTGGTGAAAATAGAAAATGTGTCTTTTATTTTACAGAAAAATACTAAATGGACTTTTTGGCCAATCCAATATATTAACAAGCAAGGCCCATGTATATGCTACCTATAAGCAACTGACTTTAGATTGAAAGACATACACACACTGAATATGAAGTAATGGAAAAAGATGTTTCATGCAAAGGAAACAAACAAACAAAAAGAAAGCAGAGGTAGCAATACTTATGCCAGGCAAAGTAGAATTTAAAACAAAGACTGTAACAAGAGGAAAAGAGGGGCTTTATATAATAATAAAGAGATCACTCTAAGAAGAGGATATAATACTTGAAACATGTACACGTCTAATTTAGGAATACCAAAACATAAAGCAAATATTAACAAACATAAAGGGAGGCACTGGTAGTAATACAGTAATAGTAGGGGACTTTAACACTGCACTTCATCAAAGGATACATCATCTAGGCAGAATATCGACAAGAGGGACTTTAAAGAACATATTATACACCAGATAGAGTTAACAGATCTGTACATAAAACTCCCCACAAATCAACAGAATACACATTCTTTTCAAGTGCACATGGAACATTTTCAGGATAGTCCAAGTTTGGCCAAAAATCAAGTCTCAGTAAATTTAAAAAGACAAATTGTATTAAGAATCTTCTCAGATCACGATGGTATAAAACTAGAAATCAATTACGAGAACAATACTAGAAAATATATAAACACATAGAGGCTGAGCAACATGCTACTAAATAATCAATGGGTTAATGAAGAAATGAAGGAGGAAATTTAAAAAGTCTTGAAACAAATGAAAAGGGAAACACAATACTCTCAAATTATGGGAAAACATCAAAAGCAGTTCTAAGAGAGAAATTCATAGCAATACAGGCCTACCTGAAGAAACAAGAAAAATCTCAAATAATCTAAACTTATATCTAAAGAAACCAGAAAAAGAAGAACAAATAAAGCCTAAAGTGGGTAGAAAAAATAATAAAGATCTGGGCAGATATAAATGAAATAGACACTAAACAAAACCAATAGAAAAGATAAACAAGACTAGGGCTAGTTCTTTGAAAAGATAATCAAAATCAGTAAATGTTTAGCCAAACCTGAAGGAAAAAAGAGGGCCGAAATAAATTAAATCAGAAATAAGGAAGAGGAGTAGCCATTCTCTCACTACAGAACACTGTGCCAACAAATTGGACAACGTAGAAAAAATGGATATATTCCCAGAACATAATCTTCCAAGACTTAATTACAAAAAAACAGAAAATCTGAACAGATTGATCACTAAAAGTGAAGTTGCATCAGCAATCAAAAACTTCCAACAAATAAAAGTCCAGGACCAGATGGCTTTACCAAACACTCAAAGAGGAATTAATATCTATCCTTCTCAAACTATTCCAAAAAAACTGAAGAGAAGAAAAAGCTTCCAAACTTATTCTACAAAGCTGGCATTACTCTGATACCAGAACCAGACAAAGACACTGCAGTGCAATGAAATTTACAGCTAATATCCCTGATGAACATAGATGCAACAATCCTCAACAAAATCTTAGCACACTGAATTCAATGATAGACTAAAAACATCACATACCTGATCCAGGGGTGCAGGGATGGTTCAGTAACCACAAATCAATCAATATGATACACCACATAAACAAAATTAAGGATAAAAATCACACGATCAATTAGATACAGAAAAGGCATTAGACAAAATTCAACAACCGTTTATGATAAAAACTGAACAAAGTGGGTATAGAAGGAATACCTGAATATAATAAAAGCCAAATGTGACAAACTCACAGCTAACATTATACTCAACAGTAAAAAGCTAAAAGCTGTTTCTCTAAGACCAGAAGCAAGGCAAGGATGCCCACTCTCACCACTCTTATTTAACTTAGTACTGGAATAGACAAGAAAAAGAAATAAAAAGATCCAAATTAGAAAAAAAGATCCAAATTAGAAAAGGTATAACTGTCACTATTTGCAGATGACATGATACTATATACAGGAAACTTGAAAGATTCCAACAAAAAACTGTTAGAATTAATAAATGAATTCAATAAAGTGGCAGGATACAAAATTTATATATAAGAATCTGTTAAATTTCTGTATACAAATAAAAAACTATTAGAAAGAGAAATTATTAAAACAATCCCATTTATAATTGCATCAAAAAGAATAAAATACCTAGGAATACATTTAACCAAGGAAGTAAAAGACATGTACTCTAAAAAGTATAAGACATTGATAAAAGAAATTGAAGACACAAATAAATGGAAGGCTATACTATACTATGAATGGGAAGAATTAATAGTATTAAAATGTCCATACTACCCCAAGTAATGTAGAGATTCACTGCAATCCCTGTCAAAATACCAATGACATTTTCAGCAGAACTAGAACAAATAATCCTAAAATTTATATGAAATCACAATAGATCCCAAATAGCCAAAGAAATCTTGAGGAAGAACAAAGTTGGAGGTGTCCTGCTCCCTGGCTTAAAACTATTATTACAAAACTATAATAATCAAAACTGTATAGTACTAGCACACACATGCACAAAACCCAGATAGATAGGTCAATGAAACAGAATAGACAGTCCAGGAAACATCCCACACTCCTATGGTCAAGCAACCTCCAACAAAAAAGGCAAGAATACACAATGAGGAAAAAGCTGCCTCTTCAATAATGCTGTTGTAAATACTGGATAAGCATGTGAGGGAAGGAAGGAAGGGAGGGAGGGAGGGAGGGGGGAAGAGAAAGAGAAAGAAAAGGAAGAAAAAAAGAGAAAGAGAAAGAGAGAGAGAGAGAAAGAGAGAGAGAGAGAGAGAGAGAAAGAGAGAAAGAAAGAAAGAGAGAAAGAAGGAAAGAAGGAAAGAAAGAAACTAGACCACTTTCCTATATCATATACAAAATAAACTCAAAATGGATTAAACACTTACATTTAAGACCTGAAATCATAAAACTCATAGCAGAACACATATGTAGTAAATCCTTTGAAATCAGCCTTAACAATATTTTTTTAGATATGTCCTTGGGCAAAGGCAGCAAAAGCAAAAAACAAAACAAACAAACAAACAGAAAAAAACTAATGGGACTACATTAAACTAATAAGCTTTTGCACAGTGAAGGAAACCATCAACAAGATGAAATGGCAATCTACTGAATTGGAGATATTTGCAAATGATAATGCCAAAAAGGGGTTAATATCCAAACTATATAATGAACTCACACAAACTCAACATTTAAAAAAATCCAATTAAAATATGGGCGGAGAACCAGAATAGACATTCCTCCAAATAAGACATACAGATGGTCAACAGACACATGAAAATATGTTCAACATCACTAAACATCAAAAAAAATGCAAATCAAAACCACAATGAGACATCACCTCACACCTGTCAGGATGTCTATTGCCCAAAAGACAAGAAATAACAAGTGCTGGTAAGTATGTGGAGAAAAGGGAACCCTTGTGTACTATTGGTGGGATTTAAATTAGTGCAACCACTATGGAAAACAGTACGGAAATTCTTCAAAAAATTAAAAATAGGACTTTTGTACAACCCAGCAATTTCACTTCTTGGAATGTATCCTAAGAAAACAAAAACAATAATTCAAAAATATATATGCACCCCTATGTTCATTGCAGCATTACTTACAATAGTCAAGATTTGGAATCAATCTAAGTGTCCATCAATAGACCAATGGATAAAGAAGTAGTGGTACAAAAATACAATGGAATATCACTCAGTCATAAAAAAAGAATGCAATCTTGACATTTGCAACAACATGAGTGGATCTAGAGTGTATTATGTTAAGTAAAATAAGTCAGAAAGAGAAAGAAAAATACTGCATGATTTTACTTATATGTGGAATCTAAAAAACAAACAAACAAAATGAAGTAGAAAAATTCATAGATACAGAGAACTGACGGAGGGGTGGGAGATTGGCAGAAAAGGCAGAGGGGATTAAGAAATAAAAACTTTGGTATAAAATAAGTCACGGGGATATAATGTACAGCATAGGGGATACAGTCAATAATATCATGATAAGTATATACAGTGATTGATAGGTACTATGGTGGTGGTCACTTTGCAAAGTTGTAAGTGTTAGATCACTATACACCTGAAACTAACATAATTCTCTAAAAATAAATTTAAATAAATAACTTTCCTAGTACTGCTAAAAAATATTTCAGCCTTATTATCCATTTTGCAAATGAGAAAACTGCAGTAAAGTAACTTGCATAAGACCGATATTTGGTAATTAGTGGAGTCAGGACTGGATTCCGAAGACCATGATGCTGTGTGGCCCTGCCATGGCCTTCTATGCAATCTGTTCACCGCCTTGCTAAAATAAGGCTATATCATAGCCCCGGCCTTTCCCTGTTCAAAACTGGGTGTGGGGGTGGGTGGGGTGGGGAGGAGAGCATTACATTCTCTCACTTACTTAACTCCTACCACCTCCTCTGATAATAAGATTGGAGATTAAAATTTCTACTTTAATTTTTTGTCTTTCTGGAAACCAGAAATGCAACATCTCAGTGCGGAACAGGGAATGGGCTAAGGAGGCCTGGATGTCAAATAGAGGACACGAGTAAGTTGTTTCAGTTGTCTGTGACCAAAGTCCCCCATTTTATTCCTTACTCTTCTCTGCCCTCTTTAATATAAATATGGCACTCAATTTTATCATCCAAGAAAATGAGAATAACAGATGCCCTTGAATATTCTGTAATTCTTAATCATCTATTTTTCTTAGGTTTTCAGGACACATCTTTATAAGATGAGTATGGAAATGAATAGACTTTTGGTCATGACGGCAGAGTGGGTAAATGCTGAGCTCGCCTCCTCCCATGAGTGCATCGAAATTATAACTAAATTACAGAACCGTCCTAGGGACCACCTAAAGACTAGCTGAACAGAATTCCTATAACTAAAGATATAAAGAGGAAGTCACACCAAGGCTGGTAAGAAGGGTGTCAAAGTGGAACAGGCAGGTTCCACACCGGTGGTGTGGCAATTAAGAAACTGGAGGGAAATCCCAGCTGCGGAGGTCCCCACCCCCGCGGAGGAATGAGAGATCCCAGCCCCACATTCGGTTCTCCAGCCCGGGATGCCAGCGTTGGGGAGAGGAGTCCCCATAACATCTGGCTGTGAAAACCACAGGGATTGTGTTCAAGTGAGATGGAGGGCTGATGGGGACAATGGTGCTCCTCTTGGGGGGCCTGCACACATGCTCATTCATTCGCTCACAAACCCACTCACCCTAAGCTCCAGCACAGGGGATGCAGCTTGAGAAGCACCAGAAACATACCGGGAGGAAATAAACTGACTAGTTTCAGGGAGATGGATGGAGGGGCGGGGGTCAGGATAGCTCTCTCCAGGGACAGATGGGCAGGTAGGCACCACTGTTCCCTTGATGAACTCTCCTCCCACCCAGCCTGCCTGGTGCAGGTGGGTGCCAAATCTGAGCGGTCCATTAACCTGGCAAACACTGCCCCACCCTGGTGATTCCCTGAGACCCCCATCCCACTCAGCTCACTAACCTACCCAAGCCTCTTCCAGCAGCTACCCCACACAAGCAACTGCCTCGGCTCATGCTGACAATTTTCCTAATTATCTCTCAAAATCCACAAATCCCAAATAAGCAGCGGTTGGTTTTGGTGTGCCTGTGTTTCTTGCTAAATGGCCCTAAGCCCGGCACAAACTGCGACTGGTCTCAGTTTGCATTGTAACTCCCAGCAGGTGGCCCCAAGACTGGTATATGCAGTAGCCAGTCTTAATCTGGAACACAGCTTCAAATAAGTGGGCCGCAAGCCTGGCACTATAGTGTGGCTGACCTCTGCCCATATGATAATGTCCACCAAGGGGTCCCAAGCCTAGCACAAGTGGCAGCCATTCTTGGTTCACAGAAAGAACTCTCCCAGGCACCTCCAAGTCCAACACAAGCAGTAACCAAGTACGGATTACTTTATACCTCCTACCAGGTGGACCCAAGCCTGGCATAAGCCATGGATGACTGTGGCCTGCACTGGAGCCCCTCCCAAGAGACTCCAAAATGAATACATTGAAGGGCACTGTGTGCTGGCTTTAGACCACACCAGGGCACCACCCAATCAGCTCTACAGCCAACACACCTGAAGGGTAGGCTCGAATGGCACAAGTGTCCCACTTACACAACTCTTACTCCATAGGATCAGCCCCCACACTAGAGACTGCCTCCTGCAGTCACGCCCAGCCCTCACAATCAGACAGACTGAGGCCAAACACTACCTGTTGACATGCCAACAGCAACTGAGGCTCATCTACAATAAAGGGCACTCACAACCCACACAAGGGATATCCCTGGATCACCTGATTCAAATGACCAGTGAGCCTGCACCACTGGGCTCCACAGGACACTTACTACATGTGGCCACTCTGTCAAAACAGGGAGATGTAGCATATCTACCCAATATCGATACATGGAAACAAATATAAGGAGTCAGCAAAAATGAGGAGGCAAAGACACATGTTCCAAACGAAAGAACAGAACAAAACTCCAGGGAGGAAAAAAAAAAAACCCTAATAAAATTGAGACAAGCAATCTACCAGATACAGAGTTCAAAACACTGGTTATAAGGATACTTAGTCAATTTAGGGAAAGAACAAATGAACCCAGTGAGAACCTCAACAAAGAGAAAGAAAATGTGACAACAGAACCAATCAGAAATGAAGAATACAATATTAGATGGAACCAACAGCAGAGTATGTAAAGCACAGGACTCAATCAGCAATCTCTAGGAAAAGATAGAAGAAAATACCCAAAAAGAACAGCAAAAATAAAATAAATGAGGACAGTTTAAAGGAAGCCTGGGACAACACCAACATTAGCATCCCAAGGGCACCAGAAGGAGAAGAGACCAAGGGACTATAAACCTATTTGAAGAAATAACAGAAAACTTCCCTAAATAGAAATACAAGTCCAGGAAGTTCAGAGAGTCCCAGACAAGACGAATCCAAAATGGCTCTAATAATCACTCTAGCCTTATACCCAAGCAAACTATAAAACAAAGAAAAGCAAAACCCAAAATAAATAGAAGGAAGGAAATAATAAAGATCAAAAGAGGGATAAACAAAATAGAGTCTAAAAAACAATAGAAAAGATCAATGAAACCAAGAGCTGGTTCTTTGAAAGTATATACAAAATTGATAAACCTTTAGCCAGACTCATCAAGAAAAAATGAGAGTGGCCCAAATAAATAAAATCAGAAATAAAAGAGAAGTGACAAATGAGACAACAGAAAGAAAAAATATTTTAAGAAAATACTATGAACAATTATATGTCAACAAATTGTACAACATAGAAAAAATGGATAAATTCCTTAAAACCTACAATCTTCCAAAACTGAATCAGAAAGGAGCATGAAACCCGGACAGACCAATTACTAGCAATGAAACTGAATCAGCAATTAAAAAACAAAAATCCCAACAAACAAAAGTCCAGAACCAGGTGGCTTCACAGGTGAAGTTTACCAATTATTCAAAAAATTAATACCTATCATTCTCAAAATTGAAGTGGAGGGAAGTCTCCCAAACTCATTTTACAAGACCAGCATTACCTGCATACCTAAACCAAAGACATTACAAAAAACAAACAAATGAAAAAAAAATTATAGTCCAGTATCCCTGATGAATATAGATGTGAAAATCCTCTACAGAATATTAGCAAACTGAATTCAGCAGTACATTAAAAAGGTCAAAGGCCAAAAGCAATTGGTATTTATTCCTGTGAAGCAAGGTTGGTCCAATATCTGCAAATCAATTAATGTGATGATACACCATATAAATAAAATGAAGGATAAACATCACATGAGCAATATCACTAGATGCAGAAAAACCATTTGACAAAATCTAACATCCATTTATGGTAAAAATTCTCAGCAAAGTAGGAACAGAGGAACATACCTCAGCATGTTAAAGGCCATGTATCCACAGCTAACATCATCCTCAGTGGTGAAAAACTGAAAGCTTCTTCTTTAAGATGAGGAGCAAGGAAAGGATGTCCACTTTAACCAGGAATAAACCCATACCTGTACAGTCAACTGACCTGTGACTAAGGTGGCAAGGTTATAAAACAGGGGAAAGATGATCTATTCAATAAATGGTTTTGGGAAAACTGAAGAGACAGATGTAAAAAAACTAAACTAAACCACATTCTTATAACCATATACAAGAATAACACAAAAATGGATTAGTGACTTGAATGTGAGACCAAGAATCACAAAATTCCTAGAAGAAAACATAGGCTATAAACTCTGACAATAGTCTTAGCAATATTTTTTTGGACATGTGTCCTCAGGCAAGATAAACAAACAAATAAACATAAACCAATGAGACTTCAACAAACTAAAAAGTTTTTGCAGAGTAAAGGAAACCAGCAACAAATAAAAGTTTCCTCAAAAAATTAAAATGGAGCTGCCTCATGGCCCAATGAGTCCACTTCTGGGAATATATCCAAAGAAATCCAAACAGTGATTTGAAAGAATATATGCATCCCCTATATTCATTGCAATATTATTTACAATAGCCAAGATTTGGAATTAGTCCAAGTGCCCATCAGTAGATGAGAAGATAAAAAAGCTGTGGTACATTTACAGAATGGACTGCAAAAATGATGGAAATCTTACCTTTTGTGATAGCATAGATAAATCTGAAGAGTATTAAGTGAAATTAGCCACTCAGAGAAAGACAAATGTGATATGATTTTACTTATATGTGGAATCTAATGAACAAAAGAAGGGATGGGCTTTGGGGGCTGGGTGAAAAAGGTGATGGGATTAAACAAAAAAACCCTCACAGACACACACAACAGTATGGTGATTACCAGAGGGAAATGGTGCTGGGAGATGTAGAAGAGGGTAAAGAGGGAATAAATGGTTACGAAAGGAGACTTTTGATACTGAACACAGAATACAATGTACAGAAGATGTTTTATAGAATTGTACACCTGAAACCTATATAATTTTATTAACCAATGTTGCCCCAATACATTAAATAAAAATTTTTTTAAAAGACGACCTACTGAATGAAGATATTCACCAATGATACATCTGATAAGGGGTTAATATCCAAAATATATAAGAAGCTCAAACAATTTAACACCAAAAACAAAAAAAAACAATCCAATTAAAAAATGGGCAAAAGACCTGCATAGACATTTCTCTCAAGAAGACATACGGATGGCCCACAGACATGAAAAGATGTTCAACATCACTAGTCATCAAAGAAATGCAAATTAAAACCACAATGAGAAGTCAACTTACACCTGTCAGAATGGTCATCACCGATAAATCAACAAACATCAAGCACTGGAGAGGGTGTGGAGGAAAGGGAATCCTCATGCACTGCTGGTGGGTTTGCAAACTGGTGCAGCCACTATGGAAAGACATATGAGCCTCCTCAAAAAGTTAAAAATAGAACTACCCCATGACCCAGTAATTCGACTCGCGGGTATTTATCCGAAGAAATCTAAAACACTAATTTGAAAAGATATATGCACCCCTATTTTTTTTTTGCAGCTTTATTTACAATAGCCAAGATATGGAAGTAACCTAAGTGTCCATTGATAGATCGATGGATAAAGAAGTTTTGGAATACTACTCAGCTATAAAAAAAAAAGGATGAAATCTTACCATTTGTGACAACATGGATGGATCTAGAGGGTATTACACTAACTGAAATAAGTCAGACAGAGGAAGACAAATACTGTATGATTTTACTTATATGTGAAATCTGAAAGATAAAAATAAACTAAAAAACAAAAGAGAAACAAATTCATAGACATACAGAACAAACTGAGGTTTGCCAGATTGGGGTGGGGCTGAGGGGGCTGGGTAAAAGAGATGAAGGGATTAAGAAGTACAAATTGGCAGTTATAAAATTAGTCTCAGAGATATAAAGTACGACATAGGGAATATAGTCACCAATATTGTGGTAGCTATGTATGATGTCATATGGATCCTAGCGTTAGCAGAGTGATCACTTTGTAAGTTATATAGCCACTATGCTGTATACCTGAAGCTAATATAATATTGTGTGTCAACTGTCATTGAAAAGTAAAACAAAAATTAGAAATAAAATTATTAGCAAATACCACAGTAGGCAAAACAATGTAAGGAACCTCCATGGATTCAGCCAGCTTCAACGATAATCAGCACATGGCCAGTTTTAATCCATGTAAACTGAATTCACTTTTCCCTCCCACATTATTATAAGGCAAATCCCAAACATGATATTTCATTGGTAACTATTTCAGTGTATATTTTTAAAAATAAGGACTCTAAAAAATGATGAATCATTAACATGCCTAAAACAAAACAAAAACAACAGGAATTCCTAATTACAAATATCCAGTCAGCATACGTATTTGCAAGTACCTATAATTATATAATATAATTTAGAAAAAAAGGTTCACATGCTCTGACAGGTGGAAATGTCCCTTAAGCTTCTTTCGGTTGAGACAACCCTCCTCCCTTGTTCTTGCAATTCTGAAGGCGCACTTTCTCAGTTAACTGAAACCATGTCCATCTCAGGTAGAAGATGATGGCTGCTGATGAGGTGACAGGGCTCTAAGCCACTGGGGACAGACAGGGTTGGGGGACCACAGGCACAGTGTGGGGAGCGCTTTCTTTGGGGCTTAAAGCAGTGCCAAACCATCAAGTGAGCCCAGTGTCACTTGCTGAGACCAAGTGCTCAGGCCTAGCTCATCACCGGCAGAGTCTGGCAGCCAGCAGTGTGGACACAACAGCTAAATTCTGGGAAGCGGGCCATCAGAAACTGGACTGACTGGCTGTGTGGGCCGAACGGCCTGGGAGTGGAGGTAATGACCCAACCAAGGCAGGTATGGGTGAAGTAAACCTGGAACCCAAGATGCCGATGAACTGGGGGGAAGAGGGAAAGGAGGCATTAAAACGCCTCTAGGCGCCTGGCATTCAACATGTGAATTCAAAATTAACCAAAAGGATGAACTGCTCATTAGATCTAAGGATGCTCTGTAGGCTGTAACTTCATTCGCACAAGATGGACTTGTGAGTACTAATGCTGGAACACTTCTTGGACTCCTGAACAGCCTGGGTGGCCCCCTAAAAGGGGGTTGTTCACAAGACTGAAAAAACCAGTCCCGGACAGCGGGTCAGAGCGATCCCTGAAGGGAGGCCAGGTGTGGTTTTACCTTTGCTCCTCCACTGCCCACATTCCCACAGGACTTCCTCACTGACCGCCTCGCCACTGCGGTCGCTCCATTTTCTCCTTCGCTAGCAACCTGGCAAGCTCTGCTCCCCTCCCCACCTTCAAGAAGAGTGTCCCCAGTCCCTACTCCTTTTGTCTATTTCAGTTGATCACAGCGTCCCTCCAATCCAAGCTCCATCCTGGTGGCATCTTCCACCTGAAGCTTTTGGTAAGGGCCTTGGCAATCTCCCCAGGGCACTTGACGACTCTTTGGAAAAAGCCAAAGTAGACAACATGGCCTCCCTCACAGCACTGCCCACCTTGCCTTCCAGCTGCGGAAGAGCCACAGATGTCCCAAACTGTAGCATCTTCATGTTTCCGCTATGTAGCTTTCCTGGTTGCTACTTTGTGAGTCTCTTAGAAAAGAGAATGAAGACACAAGATTTTTTCACTGTTTCTGAAAACACAGCTTCTCTTCCACAAAACCTCTCTAACTTCTCCTATACATAAAAAAAAAAAAGCCCACGCCTAGAATTTTAAGTTAATAGATGCACTTTATTTCCTTCATTTGTTATAACTATAATTACCTGCTTATCATACTTAGCATTTGGCTTTGAGAAGAAATGAGTAATTACTCTTCTTGTAATGTTTTTAATTCCTCATTGGGGTAATTTTAGTTGCCAAGCAACCTTCACTTTTATGACCCATATAAGAAAGGATTATGCCACAATTATTTTTTAAAATCAATTTTAGGGTAGAATAAGCAACTTTCTGTGCTAGCATGGCTCTTTACAAATACTAATGTTAATTTTAAGAGCATAATTGTTTAAAGTGTGAATTATGGAAAGTGGAGTTAATGGCAGTGGTCTACCATAGAAAAGTTAATGTGATCACAGGACATGTGAATACACACAAAAGGGATCTAGGAAGATGCTCCCAGCGATACTTATCTTGCTCTTGGTGGCAGAGTGGGCAGCTATAATTTCCTTCTTTCTTGCTAGTCTGTATTTTCCAAGTTTTCTAAAGTGAGCATGAATAATTTTAAAAGTTCTTTAAATTTAAGAAGTAAATATAAGAGCTGAGTTACAATTAGATCTTTGTAAATATAAGAGCTTATAAAAGAGTGAGAATTAAATAAGAATATATATATGGGAGGGGGCCAAAAAATAATGGAATTATCTTCTGGAGGGTGGGCCCCTTATAGTACAGGCTGCCCGCACTGGGCGAATGTTGTAGGAGACCGTCCGTATCAGTGTACCAGCTGGTGGTGTGGTGAGAGGCTGTGTTTGGCTTCGGTGAATTTTTTTTTGAAGACTCTTTCAAGGCATTTGCCCATTTCATCATGGGTGATTTACAAGCGCACCTGCACACACCGCACTGAGTGTTCAGCAGTTTTGACCAAAAACGGCTTGACCCCTGTGCCCCACCCTCCTTACTCACGCGATCATGCCCAGAGTGACTTTTTTTTTGTTTCCCCAGATGAAAGAAGTCCTCAAAAGGAAACATTTCACAGATGTGGAAGAGGTGAAACAAAAAAATTGCAGAAGCGCTAAAAGGCATCAAAATGGATGAGTTCAAAAACCATTTGAGCAGTGGAAAAAAAACTTCTCGACAGCTATATTGCATCAAATGGAGAGTACTTTGAAGGTGGCATGTAAGAATAAGTACACATTTTTTTATAAATAAATTCTGGTTTTTTGGGGGGGCTCCCCCTGGTATAAAATATATTAATACAAACACTCTGTTGTTCACAGTAAATCCTCAAGTTACCCATTACTAAAATAATATTTTAGAAATGTATTTAAGTGGTAAATTTCATGTTATGTATATTTTACCATAACAAAACATCTAAGTAAAAACAATATAGATTCATTAAATATTAATAATGTAGAAATAATGGATTTAAATTTGTTTTGTTTTTTCTTAAGATTTTACTTTATTTTATTTTTAGACAGAGAGGAAGGGAGAGAGAAAGAGAGGGAGAGAAACATCAATGTGTGGTTGCCTCTCACACGCCCCCCACTGGGGACCTGGCCTGTAACCCAGGCAAGTGCCCCAACTGGGCAATCAAACCTGTGACCATTTGGTTTGCAGGTTGATGCTCAGTCCACTGAGCTACACCAGCCAGGGCTAAATTTGGTTGGTCTCCACCCTAAGGACATCGGCTTTGTAAACAGAACAAAAGTACTTTCTTTAAATATACAAATTCCTATGGGACTTTTTCCAAATGCACATTCGACATCATGATTGAGACCTCATTATATCTTCTCCCAGATATTTTCAGTCTCAGAAATCATTTCAGTTACAAAGTGACTGTCCAAATGCTCTGCTTTTAAGCCAATAACAATCTCAGAAACAAAACTGAAGACTCCTTTTTCTCTAGCAAAAACTTACTGACAAACTTTTATTGATCATCTGCAACAGCAGATTATAAAATTACTGTATATCACAGAATGGATTTAATGAAACTTTGATTAAAACAATAATGATATATTCACCAAATCTTTGGAATTGGGATTTTTTATCATTTAGATTTAATAAAGAAAAAGATAACAGAAAAGTTGGACAAATTTAACTATATTAAAAATGTAAAACTTTTATACATTGAAATCCCCAAACCAATATAAAAATGGAAATGAGACTAAGGAAAAAAATGCCTGGAACAAGTGATATTCAAAGAGTTAAGAGATTTTTTTAATATAAAAAGTTTTTGCAACTAATAGTAAAAAACACTGAGCAGCAAGTAATAAATAGGCAAAGGATATGAACAGACAGTTGCCAAATTTGGAAACATAGCAAACAAACTTACAAATACGTACTGAACAAAAGCTTGGAGATATATATATTATCTATCTATCTATCTATCTATCTATCTATCTATCTATCTATCAAACCTGTTACCATGTAGCATGAAATCAGAGCAAATGATTAAACAGATGGAATCAGAAACAAATAGAGACAGCACACAATACATGTAGAACAGAAGTTCACAAAATTGAGGGCTGGTTGGTTAGAAATAAGGGATAGTTAAACCCTCGAGAATATTTACAGGAGGAAAATTAAAAAACAAACAAACAAACAAAGTGATAACTATCACTCCAGAATGAGAATCTCAGTTTTAGCTTTTAAGTTCTACTGTCACTTCTTTAAGAAAATTTCTCAGCTTCACTGATATTTGATTTCCTTTTCTCTAAGGTGTAATGTTCCTTGTTTTCAAAGAACACGTGGAGAGTTGTTTTATAAGATACCTAGATGAAAGAGCAAAACAACAGCAAATATTCCCTTCTCCTAATTAGGTGATACAAAATTAAATTTCCAGTTTCAGCTTCCCTTCCCTCCTCGACACTTTGCTGTGTAAGCACTCTTGTAGCCGGGGAAAGCGATGCGATTGTTGGGGTTTAAGAGAAAGCCCTGGTGAGCAGTACTTGTCAATATCCATGATGTAAATACTCCCAACATTGGCAATGTCAAGCTGCCGGCACAACATCACTAAACTCTAGGAGGCCCCCAGCTGGGGGAGTTGCAGGAAAGTCACCAAGCCCAGCAGCTGGAATTGCTCCAGGGACAAATGGGCAGGTCCTACCTCGAGGAGGTGGGTCCGGGGGCGGGGCTTGCACTTTGGATGACCTTCTCCAGTGGCCTCAATGCCCAATCACTGCTGTTCCAGTCAATTACTGAGCGCGCAGCTTTTGCTTTCACACTATTTCCTAAAGTGTTTCCATCACAAATTTAGTAATTTTCATGTCAACTACTGGCCTTAAAACATTCTGTTGGACGAGTGGCACTTTTGGAGAAGTACTTACAGGAAACACCTCTCCAGTCCTGCCCCCAAACCCCCTCCCCGCCACCGTCAAGCTGGGCCACTGCTTTCGGCCTCTGACCCGTGGGGGACGGGCGTACAGACAGACATACCTTAGGTAGCAAGGCCCCAGACCCCACGGTAGGCCAAAAGGTGGAACTGCAGAATAGGAATGCTACCTTTGAATGCAAAGAGCCAAACCCCAGAAATAACAGACGCCCATATTCTATTTATTCCCATGGCCAAAGATGAACAGGATAGAAGTTTTGAAAGGAGTTTCTGCAGCTGAGAAGGAATAGAAATGCAGTTAAATCTGAGAGAAGTGGGCCCAAGGACACAAGCCTGCTCACAGGCAGGGCTCTCTAATTAGATCTGGGGGACTGCTTTAGAGACGCCCAAGCGGCTGGCTTCGCCACGTGCTCTTCTAGTTCATGGAGTTGAAAACCCTACTTGGCTCCATCGCTTCTCGGAGGGTTTGTGCCCTTCAGGCTTTCCATGTTTTCCTAGAAAGCCCAAGAAAATGCTCTGGGGTGTCCCAGAAGCAAGTGTGCATAGGACCGTATTTCTCAAAATCAGTTCATGAGTCACCTCCATCAAAACCACAGTGGCTGCCGGCTGAATGGAAATCTCTGGAGTGCACCCTCGGGAATCTGCACGTTGAACCTGGCCCCCTGCCCCATGATTCATGACTCCTGCTCATGTGAAGGCTGCAGAGCCTCCGGTAGTCAGAGAGAACGTGAGCCTCAGAGAGAAATGACCAGAGTTCGGATCCCAGCGGCTCTCTCTCTAATGAGTTGGGCCACTTTCCATGGGTTCTTTAATGTCCCTGAGATTCAATTCCCTATCAATTAAAAGAGCAAAAGAATATCCATCTCGCAGGGCTGTTGTGAAAATCAATGGCGCCAACTGAAGTAAAGGCCCAGCAGCCTATAAAGCCCACAGTGTCTAATCACCGTCCGTCTCCCATCTGTCTGCCTGCTTGTCTCTTTCTCTCACAGTCAATTTCGTGTCTCTGGAGGGACTTACTGAACTAAAATAAAATGCTCAGAATTTTTGAGACACTGTTACCCTCATGCATAAATGTTTCGGATGGCCTTTGTTTTCTGTTACAGTGGGAGGTCCGCTATAAATACCCCCACACAGGAGCACAGATGAGACAGAGAAGGGGTTTCCCATCTCCTCATTGCAAAGGGGTGGTAGCCACTGTGATCCACACCCATGAGAGGACAGACACGCCAGCCCAGGGCACTGGGCGCTGCCCCTATCAAAGATGCAGCAAAGGGGCTCCTGGGAATAAATAGCATCTTGATCACAGAATGCCGATTAATTCACTCCAGAGGGCTAAGGACGGCCATGCCCGGGAGCTGCTCTGATGCTTAGAAGCCTTAGGAAGTGGGGGCCCAGAGGCCCATCCTTTACATGTGCAGCCTTGTGGCCACGACTTTCAGTGACTGGGGGTTCCACCAAGGAGGTGACTGGGACAGCTGCGGTCTTCTTCATGGAGGGCCTGTCATTAACAGTGGCCATGGCTTTGGGCCCCTTCCTGATCCTGCACTTGGCTTTGTTTCTTGGAGTCGCCCATTCGTGAGTCCGAGCGCCCTTGGATTCCATCGCCCTGGGCTTCTGGTCCTTATGCTCTTGTTGCCTGTGGGCGCCTTGCTTTGGCGCATAGACTGTAGGCTGCAGAGTAGTGAGGGTCACCTGACCTTCCCTGAAGAGAATGGTGTGTGGTCCCAGCAAGTGTGCGTTGGCCTTCTTTGGCTCTAATCTTAAAAGTAGGTGTAACATTTTAGCCTTACTACATTAAGGTCTATACAATGCTTTTAACATCCACTGTTCTATGGTGTGGGGAATATACCTATTACTTCTAGGGTATTTCCAGTTTAGGAGGTCTTTGGATAGCACTGATACAATGAATGACATGGTAATTTTAATCAATTAACACTTGGCTCAAGAGAGAATTCCAGGCAGACACCTGGTATAAAGCTGAGGCCCAATACATAGTTCTCATAGTTCATGCATTATAACTTCTAATTTGGGGGAGGATGTGAGGCCAGGGTGCAGGCCTGCTCTGTGTGGCATGCAATTTCCCCAAACCAAGGAAGGCCGGTCCCAGGAGGGGGACCCCAGCATGCCCAGCTCAGGCTGCGGGTGGCTGGTGGGCGTGGAGGAAAAAGCATGTGCATGGCATGTTTTCTCCTTAGACTAGGGACATGAGGCCAATTTATTCTGTCGTTTGTCCGAAGGAGACCATAATACCTGACCCACCTATTTCAGAGTTGTTTTGAGTTTAAAAGAAATCAATACATCTGGAACTCCAAGGGGGGAAAAAGCAACAACATTCTAAAATATACGGTACTAGGCTAAGCTGCATTTCCCTTCACACTGACAGGTAAGACAAAGACAGAGTTTCCTCCCACACCCCACTGGGGGGCTGCTTGCTGACAGTCCCTTTCTGGGATATGTTTGGCTGTCAGAAGTTGTCTTGCAGTCAGAAAAAGACAAGGAAAGAGCTTTGTGAATTTGGACATCTGAGGCCTTCCCCTTGGTCCCAAATGCTGGTAGCCCTCTTACAAAGAGAAAACATTGTAAAAAGCCCAGATGATCTCACAGGTCTTTTCCACCTCTGAAACAGATGGCGTGATTCACATACATTTGACATAAATGTGCCAGGCTGTGATGATTTCCCTCATTATGCTCCTCTGAAGAGTGAATTAACTTGTAATAATATGCTGAGAATGTAAAGTATGACCTCCAATTAAAACAGAGGTGGGGGTGGGTTGCTTCACGGTTAAAGCAATGGACTGACTCAAGGCTCTGAGTTCCTAATCACAAATCTGTGACCTTGTATGTGACACCGGGAGGCCTGCCAGAGGCCTTCAAGAGCACCCTTAATTTGTACGAACTGATCGCCCATTCTTAAAAGCATTGTAATAAGTCCATCTTCTGAGTACAGTGTGGGTGGTAACTAAAGGTTAATAATAGTCAAGAGAGTAAAGACTGCCAAATGCCCATGATGCCTTAGGGATTAGTCAAGTTATTACCTAGAGATGCTAGAAAAGTGGAAACCCCACAGTTTCCAGAAAATCAGTCTGTCGCTCCTCCCTTCCAAGTCAGCCATCTACCCTGTCCCGCATGCCCGACCGGCGTTTTCTGCGATGATGGAAATATTTTCTATTTACTCTGTTCAGAGGCAGCTACCACTTGTGGCTGTTGACCATCTGAAATATGACTAGTGTGGCTTAGGAACTAACTTTCACACCTGATTTAATGTTAATGAATTGAAATGTAAATAGCCGCGTGCATTGTGGCCACCATACTGGACAGCAGAGCTCTAGCCAACTCAAACCTCTTCAAAGCAACTGCATGAGCAGGAGGTTGGGAAAGTAGGAGGATGTAAATTAACTAATTAGCCAAAACAATTTTTTTCTTTTCGTTTCCAAGTTGAAAGAAGTGGTAGAATTCAAGGTCTGGAGTGAGAGATTACTGAAAAATAAGCACTGTTTCCCATACCCCTGTACTGTTTCCCTCCGTTTTTATGGCTATTAAACTGAGACGGCATTGGAACTAACAAAAAGCTAAACTAGATCACGATATTCTGTGAAACAACTTTTCTATACAAGGCTGAGAAAATAACCAGTGAGATCAAGTTCAAGAGAAACGTGAGCCTCACTCTGTCCTATTCTCCAACCGCCTCTGCGGAGCAGGAGCACGTATTTTGCCGTGGGACGTTCTTTGTCTGCTGTCATCCCCAGCCCCACTTACCTCGGTGGCGCAGTCCCACACCCCTCCCCCACCTAGACATGTCAACTGATGAACAAGGAGTCAAAATCACAGGCCAAGCGCTGTCTCCCGTTCCTTCCAGACTTAGGATGTCTTTTCTTTTTTGCCCCTTTGTAAATTCTGCGGTAGCCTTGAAGTGAACTTACTCAAACTTTACCGGGTGTAAAGAATTTATTCTTCCCGCACTTAGCTTATTATCGTCCTGTCCTTTGTATCTTTTTTTTTTCCCCTGAACAATGCACTTCTCAGGTATTCTAAGCTCTAATAGTGGAACAAGGGTTTGGTCCCTGTAATCCATCTTATGCACTGCCCAGCACAGTGTCAGGGGCAAACAGGGACTTAATCAATGCTTCTTGATAATGCATAAAAGACTGAATGGGTCATGTCATTTTCAGGGTGACGTCATGATTATTTGAAGGTTAGGAAAGCAGCCCTGAGCTCAGCCAGCAGCTACATGATTGGCACGGGAGAAAGAAAGGAAGCGCGATAAATACATGGTTGGTCGCTGTTTTCTCAACAGTGAAATGGAAAGGGAATAAAAGTCTTGATTCATGAAATGGTCAGTGCCCTGCTAAAGACCAGTAAATATGACTACCAGGCCTGTGTGAGGAACTTTGCAGTTCATTAAAGTGGGAACAAGGTGACGAAAGGGGTTGTCACAGCTGCCCTTCCTCCAGTCCCCACTGAGTCCTAGTGTGTCTCCTTAAATGCCTATTTTCCAAGGAGGTTATTTTGAAATAGAAAACCTTTCATTCTGCTCCCAAATTCATCCTTAATGGAAAAATTAATGTGTAAGTAAACAGAAATCTAAAATTTAAGATTAAACTAGGAATAAAAATGTTTCATTTTTTTCCAAGTTAAAGAGTCTACCACAAACAATAAAGCAAAGTGGGGTACTTGGATCAGTTGCCTTAGCAATACCAGGGAGCCTGTTGGAAAGGTAAATTATTGGGCCCTACCCCAGACCTACAGGAGCAGAAACTCTGGGGGTGGGGCTCAAGCAACTGTGTTATTGAAAAAACTCCAAGTGACTCTGCACTAATATTTGAGAACAATGGCTTTGAACCAGTGTTGAAATCATCGACTTCTTTTCAATGTTGTAATAAAGCGCATTAAAGGAGGACCTTTGAAATGTCAAGCCTTTCCCAATTCTAGAAATAAGGTCCGACCAAGCACTAAACAAGTCCAGCCAGCAACCCTAGTTCCGAGTTCAAACACACGTGCATGTCCTGCCACCTGGGACCTGATCGAGCCTCCCGAGCAGGCTCCTGGCTGCTGGGCTGAGCAGGCCCTTCTGAGCAGAGCCGCCGCTGCTCATCCGCTTCATGGCGGGAGATGGAGGGCGTCAAAGGGGCGGGGGTGCACAGGGGAATGGCGACGCTGGAGATCTATGACTTTTCCATCGACTTTAATCATTCCTTTTTTTCCTTGGAAGGGAGCAATTATTTAGTACCTTTCAATCGCAATTTCCCAAAGAACAATCAAAAGAAAGACAGCTGGTTGTAAGATTTTAAAAATGAGGGCATCTTTGCAGATAACTGCTGTCAGCTGTGCCAGGGTATGCATCCTTCATGGTGATGACGGAGTCTAGAGTCTAGATAATTCACTGCCGACGCAAGTCTGTCTGCGTCTTTCGGAGATCTTTGACCCCCAATCGCAAAACGCTTATTAACCAGTACCTTCCAGTCACAGACATTCCGGCTTCACCCGATCCTTTCCTATTCCACCATAATTACCATCCACATTGTAAAGGGAATTATCAAAACTTTTTGTCCAAGTGATTCAAAGACTTTCAAATTTCTGCTTGATAACAGGGGCTGCTCATGTAGCCTAGTTTTTGTGTGCTCCAAGAACACAAAGGCGAAAAGTCAGAGTACCAAAAGTACGATAGCATTTTATGATATTTTTCGTCACAAGAAAAACCTCCATGCAAGGAAAAATGGAAACATAAACTCTCCACAGTAACTTCTCTCACTTAAATCTCACCTCTCATCATGACCTGTTACACCCACCCAGTCATGTGCCATGGGCACTGCACACTGTCCCCAACATTTCAAAGGCTCAAAAGCTATTTTTAAAGCCAAAATGCAATCTAGCTTGCTATTCTATAAAGCACTTTTTAAAGGAAAAACAAAGTAACATAATGATTTTTTTATGCACGTGGGCAGTTAGCCAACTCACCGAAGGACTGAATGCAGCTGTCGATGAGATCGTCCAGGCTGGCGCCTTTGGCCAAATGTCCCAGAGACACCATCATTCGGAATTGGGTGATCTGGGCCAGGCTGGGATGGGAGGGGATGGGGCTGCTGGCTGGCTTCGCCTCTAGTTTTGCTTTAGGAGCAGCTCTGCAGCCATGAGAAGGTTTCCTGGGGAAAGAGAGGAGTCAGTCAGTGCACGCAGAGCAGCCAGGGGACCAACAAACTGGCAGCTCCACGCTCTGAGGGCAGACTGGAGAGGCAAAGAGTAGAGATAACACAATTAATCCTGGGAGCTGGGCTGAGAGAAGATATACCCCTCCCACTTGGCAAATGCACCGAACGGACTGGTTGGCTGTTAAAGAGACATCTCCCAAAGCGAATAGCAAGGTGAGATTTCAGGGTTGCAACTAGGGCTTGTCCGCCTGGGGTTAGGATTGCTTTGACCTGCTGTCTCTATGTCCCAAAGCGGAGGGACACAGGCAGGGCTGCCTTGGCCGTCCTCGGCGCCCAGCAATAATTTTTAAATTTTAGCCTCGAGGCCACTGACTTGGGTCTTAAGAATTAAGTTTCAGGTGGTCTCCTCTTCAGCTAAAATCATTCATCCTGAACAACAGTAGAGATGCTGTAAAAGCCCAAGTGGCCTCAGAAACATCTTTAAGGACTTCGGGGGAAAAGTCAAAGACCGAGGACCAGTGTGCAGGGTGTGAGGGGTGAGGGTGGTGGTATTTAGATTTTAAGTTGGTCCTGCCTTTCTGACAAATCTCGATTGGTTTTAGGATTTGGTTTTTCATTAACGATAACACAGATAATCATCACGAGTCATTTTTATCATTAAACATCAGTCCATCAAGTCTGTACTTGGGTTTTTGCCTACTGGGGTGGGGGGTGGGGAGCAGAGCCCAAGAGAGCTTTATTCCAGAGCTGAATCCGAAAGAATGAGCCTGGATATAGGAAGGCTTAGGAGTCCTGTAGGTCCCTGTCATCCACTCTCACCTTGCTTCACCTTTGGTCATGACCTCTCAGGATAAGCCAAGTTGTTTGCAAAATGATACATTAAGATTAATTAAGCATATTGTTTTCTCTTCCATTGGAAGACATAAGCACACACAGACCCATTTCTATAATCTTTGAAGGTTTATTAATGGCAAGTGTTGTTACTGGTAACTTCTTTGAGCACATAGTTAACTCTCCTCTCCCTACTGTGATCTGGTTATTTCATAGTTTACAAAGAGGAGTCAAGAAAAAGAGAAAAAGAAATATATCTCAGGTCCATACTTTAGTTACTCACTATGTGTTTTGATAAACACATGATGGCATCAATTAATCAATCATTGCTCATTCCATGAGGAAGACATTGTGATAGCTCAGAGAAGACCAGTGAGACAGTCTATAACAGGGCACTCTAGAAGCTGTAAAACATACTAATTACACGTTAGCTGCTGCTGTGTAAAGGTCATCTATAAGTTCTTTAACACAAAAATCTAGTTGGAGAATCAGACCCAGACCGTGAAAAGATAACCGTCTATCTGCGAGCGTCCAGGGTGAGGTGTGTGATGCTCTCAGGGGGGGGAGAAACAGCTGCAGGCGGAGCGCTGGGGAAAGCGGCTCTGACAACGAAACAATCTCACCCAGAAGGGGCTGAAGAAGTGCTGAGATCAAAATAAAATGCCAGGGTACACACCCAATTTTGGAAGCCAACCTGCGAAAAGACTACTGAACTGTGGGGCTCCTCAGTGCTGCACACCCAGACGCGTGGAGGGAACACCCTGCCCTTCCAGTGGCATTTCAAAATCGCTCCAGGGTGCTGGGCTGCCGGTGGCTGTGGGGCTCTGTTTCGACCTAGGACGGTCCCAATGAGACAGAATCGGCAGACGGCTACTGGGAGTCTGCCAACCCGAGGCAGTGATTTCAGTGATTTCTAAAGATCAAGGTGATGTTAGAAGATTTGATCAAGTTTCTTCTGGCTCTTACTGATTTTTACCCAGCACTTGCAACTGCCCCAGGATCAGACTGGAATCTGGAAACGAGAGAATAATGGCCACCATGGGTTGAGGACCTATGACATGGCAGGCCCTGTGCTGGGGATTTACAAGGTCTTTCAAGTTCACACCCCAGAGAGGCTTTTATCTCCATTTTGTGATGTTGAAACTGAGTCTAAAAGAGGTAAATGACATAACCAAGTACAACTCATGGGTGCTAGATCAGGGATTTGTACCGAGCACCTCTCTGGCTCTATCTGCTTGATAAATATTTACTGTGCCTGGGCCTGTGCACCTTTCACTACACCAGAATTAGCAAGAGCGGCTGGAAAGGTCAACTGAGCTTAAGCTAAAGGTAACATTCTCCTAAAGTATAGCTGGTAACACAGTAGGGCGCAGTCTCGGGCCCTACTCCTTCTGCGTGTTCCTGGAACAGGCCTCAGACCCCAGAGCTGCACAGACTCTTCATGGTCATCATCCAAGCCCTTCAACTAGAGCTGCGGAGGCGCACGCTGAGCAGAGCCATGTGACCGGTCACCAGTGCCGAGGAAAGTAGGAACCAGGCCTTCTGTGCCCATGTCTTGCTCCCCACCTGGGCCCCCTCCCCTTCCGGGAAGCACTGACAATCTCTAAACCTGAGGCTGGCTGTCAGGTGTTGGGAATAATCAGCTTTCTGCCTTACCTGCTGCCTTTAATCACTAAGATCTCTACCCAAGGCAGAGCTGGGAAATTGAAAAATAAAGTTCTTCTCAGTACAAGTCTTTTTCTCTCTTGGGCCCTCCACATCGCTTCTCCCCAGCCCTGGAGAAGAGCACCTGCAACCAGGGGCTGAGCCCCCCCACACAGCTCTTCCCTCTGGGGCCGGGAGGCATCTAACTCAGTCTCAGCCGGTGCATACGAGGAAAATTCCACTTTCTCCCTCAGTTGGTGGCACTGACCATTGAGGACTCTGAAAACTGCCCTGGCTTGAATTCTAGTAACGGTTTCTCATGTCCGCAGTAGGGGAAATCACTTTGGTTCACAAGGTGAGATGCTTTTACCAGAACTAGGAAGGACTGCGGTAAATTCAAGCAGAAAGAGCTTGAAGGGAGTATTTGGGAGTCGGTGAAAGATGCAACCTGGGAACTACAGAGCCCAGACAGAGAAGAGGGCTTGGGGCGTGAGAAGAAAAACTACCAAAGACCGAATTGCAACGTGAAAGGTCTCAGTAGACGGGGGTTATCTGCACCAGGACCCAGGGAACTCAGCTCTTCTGCGGTGCAGTTCCTTGACTGGCTGCTGCCTTGTGACAGACCCTCAAAACTATCTCCTCTGGAGAAATGGCTATAGATAAGGATTTATAAAATGCTTTATTATAGGCAGTTATTGAAGGTATTTTAATCTATATAACGAATAGCTCATAGTCTGCAAAGGTATATCTTTAAACGACAGTAGTCAAATGTTTCCTGGTCAGTTCCCTGGTAAATTTAAAAAACAAACAAACAACCCCTAAAAAAAACAAATTCACTTGAAGGTGTTTTCTGAGGCTAAAAGTAGCTAATGCCCCGTTAAGTTTGCTGAAGGAGACTCAAAATTCGGGCTGGTTCAAGTGAAATCCTCTCCAAGCACAAGTTACCTCGGCTCAACTGTTTATGGAAACTTCCACCGCTTTCTTTGCAGGGGAAGGTGGCTTTTATTGGCTTCCAGTGAGTATTTCTTTCAGTACCGTCCTCTCCTCATCTCCACATCTCCACAGTGACTCAGTTTAAGCTACTGAAGCTCCTCCTCTCAATCCCCTGCAAGGTGCAATGTTGGACCCTCGGGGATTTAGGACGGGTGCAAAAAGAGCTGAGAACCTTTAGATCTAGAAAGTCTAGCAGTGCAAAGATTCCTGCCTCTGTTGGTCATGCTCGTGCAGGCTGGGCACAGCACAGTCACAGCAGAGACCATGTGGATGGGGGTGGGGAAGTGCTCAACGTGCCCAGCCCCAGCAGTTGTCTAAGCGGTGGCCAGGTTCCTGCCCTTTGGGGGATAAACTCAAAGTTACCTGGCCCCTCCAGACCTCTTTCTCCTGACAAGAATCTTTTCACTCACTGTTACTCTTCATCTGATGTCACCCAAAGACGCTCCTAAAATATCTCTCTAAATTCGCAGTGGGGTAGAGGTTCCCACCCAGACGGTTACACGATTCGCTGACCTCGGCTTGCTGGCTGGCTGGCTTGCTGCAAGCGCAGCTGGCCGTTCAGGGCCCTCCCGAGATCTGCAGGGCCGTAGATGCCGCCA
This sequence comes from Mormoops blainvillei, assembly GCA_004026545.1. Classification (NCBI taxonomy): domain Eukaryota; kingdom Metazoa; phylum Chordata; class Mammalia; order Chiroptera; family Mormoopidae; genus Mormoops; species Mormoops blainvillei. Next base: position 49,231 of record PVJD01004993.1, read on the forward strand.
GGTGGCGCTGCGGAAGCCCTGCCCCCGCAGCAGGTGCGGGCGGGCCACCCGGAAAGTCCGCGAGTGGGAGTCCCAGGTGCGTGGCAGCCAGGAATTGGGGGAGGAGGTCTGTCAGTGCAATTCCGGAGCTCGCCGGGCGAACCCTGGCAGCGTGGACAGCACAATCCAGCTCATTCCCCCATTTCCCGGTTGCGAAGCGCTGGGCACTCCAGGCGCGTCCGTGTCCGTCTCTTGAGCTTATGTCCGCTGCGCGCGTCTCCCCGGACTTCAGCCGAGACCCCAACCTGCTGCCCCCAGCAGTCCGGCCGGCAACTTCCCGTAGAAGAGGCGCCCGTGTCTTCCGCCCCACTTTCCATCCCCAGAGGTCTCAGGGGGCTGCCCGCACACTGGCCCCCGCCCCAAGGTCGGAAATTGGCGCTTCCGAGGGCCTGCGCCCCTACTCACCGAGGAGCTTCTCTTGCCTTGCCCAAGGTACCCATGGCCGCGGCCGCGCTCGTGAGCCGCTTCACTTAGCGCAGCCGGACGGGCTCGGCGGGGCATCGCATCGCCACCGCCGCTGCCCCTGCTGTTGCCAGCGCGTCCCTTCGCCCCTGGCCTCTCCGCCTCCGGGCCGCCCACCTGCCGCTCTCGGAGCCGGGCGAGCCCGCCCGACGCGCACCCTCAGGCACAAACTTTATGTGTGCGCGCCCTCTCGCCTTAGCCGCGCGCGCACGCGCGCACTCACACTTGCCGGCACCAACCACCTGACACCCGCTGATGTTATCGGCTGTAGGAAATGTGTGGCGCTCTTCAGCTCTTCTCTGAAACCTGCCCCCAGTGCTCGGTAGTGCCTCGAGGCCAGCGCCTCTCCAAGTCCTCGCCTTCTATCCCTGCCTTCTACCTCTCCCAGCCCGAGGTTGCGGTCCCAAAGAGCTAGGGGGCTGGTGAGGTTCCGGGTGCCCTGGATCTCACCAAACCTGAGCCTGCAGAGTAGGTGTGAGCCCACGGGAACCGGCTTAGCCCGGCCACTTGGCTCTCTGGAGAACACCCCCGTACCCCCATCACCATCACCTCCACTGAAGTCCTGTATTTGAGTCCCGGACCCTGAGAAACCCTTGATCCCTGGCAGGCCTCTTTTGTATTTGTTAGAACTCAGGGTTGTGGGCGGGGTAAGGAACTAATACCAAGCTGTGGATATGCCTTAGCCTGAGCCTCTGGGTGTCTTCTTGGTAACGATTTGCAAGACTGGGCTGGAGATACGTGTACAGTACCATTCAAGGGGCAGCGGATCTGGAGGTGCGCTCTAGGGGCATGATGCATATCTGGTGGGAGACAGCTGTCTGGCATCTGTAGGTGCAGGAGATGCGGGGAGACGAGGAGAGGTGGGGAAGGGTGGAGAGAACTTTGTTTCAGCAGACCTGGCTAGGAATGGCGGCCTACCGGCCTGCTTGTAAGTGATGATAAAAATGGCTAATGTTGATTGAGTACGTTTTGCTAAATGCTTTCTATGCATTGCCTCATTTAATCCATCTCCCCCAAATACCAAAGGGTCACTATTTTAAAGATGAGAAAATTAAAGACTAGAGAATAATATGCCTTCCATTACACAACTAGTAAACAGTAGATAGAACGATGACTGGGCTGAGATCTGACTCCCTGTAATCACTGCTGGACTGTCCTGATAACACACCCATTGTCATTGTCACATACCATAACTCCAGCCACAATAACAGGACTCTTCCCAGCCATAATGTTTGGACCTTAAAGCCTCCCCCTGAAACTTCATTTATACATTGCCTTACATTTTATGTCATCTTGTCCTTAAAAAAAAAAAATTCAAGAGAGCCTACCTACATAACCTAGAAGAGAAGTATGTGAAATATACAGTGAAAAAAAACAAACAAACATAAAATGGAGCGTAAACAAAAGTCGTTTCCTAAAAATGCACCCCATAGAGTCCAATACGCTTGCTTCAAGTGGGACAAAAACTTTTCTCCTGGATTTCTAGCAGTCATATTCAAAGGGGAAGCCACCTAAAATTCAATTCCTTTCACATGCAAGACAAAAGAAAGGAAGAAAGGAAGAAAGGAAGAAAGGAAGAAAGGAAGAAAGGAAGAAAGGAAGAAAGGAAGAAAGGAAGAAAGAAAGAAAGAAAGAAAGAAAGAAAGAAAGAAAGAAAGAAAGAAAGAAAGAGAAAGAAAGAAAGAAAGAAAGAAAGAAAGAAAGAAAGAAAGAAAGAAAGAAAGAAGGAAGGAAGGAAGGAAGGAAGAAAAAGAAAAGGAAGAAAGAAAATTGTTCAAGAGAAGATGGACTCTTCCTGATACTGAGACCAGAAATTTCTCTAAAGAATCCCCATGAACTTCAGGGTGATAGAAAGAACCAAGTCCTCAGTCACAGCATACATATAGAAGTGGCATGTGGATGTTGAATAAATATTAAATAACAACGGTTTTCTAGAATTAGGCTCTATATGCATATGTCTGTATGCCAAGTGGATAAACATATACCTTTATGTGTGTCATAACTATATGTAAATATGTGTATATGTAGATAGATTATTTGGTGAATACACATAATACTAAGCACACATGTAGGCAGCTGTACACACCTATACACCTGCAGTCCATTATGTATATAAGTATAGAAATTATTAGTTCATTCGAGAAGAAAGTCTTGCTGAGTTTTGTAAAGAAAGAGGCCTGATTCTGGCCTGGAAGCCCCCTCCTCTCCAGCTTCCTGAGAGCTCTGCACTCTACTTGCATCTGAGTCTGTTTCTAGGCCTACCTGAGCTCTTTGATGAAGCTTTCTGGCTGCTCCTACTTAAGCAATTTGTCCTTTCCAGACACCTAAAAAATTAGAAGTTAGTTCCATCACTTTCGTCATCTTCCGCCATGTGGTTAGCCTTCCAGGCATCATCTGAGGCACTTCTGACCTTAGGAATGAATTTCTTCTTTTCTCTTGTTATCTCCTCTAATCCTCTCTCCTATGTCTCTAGCCTCTTTGATGGGCATTCGTCAATGTCTCCGTAGCAGCTGAGAAAGGCTGGGGACCATTGCCTGCCCCTTGGGTGAGGTCATTCTGCGGGACTCTTTCTCTGTCACTCTTCCTTTCAATCGGGCATTCTTAACTAAGGTCCATGAACTTTTATTTGGCTTTTTGGTGGGTATGGTGAAGCCTGTGCGGCTAAAATACCTGCTTTCATCAGATTTCCCAAATGATCCATCACTCATATTAGGTGTTTTTATTTCCCTCCACAGCTTCAACAGGACCCATATGACTGTAATGTTTGAATATACAACCTTGATATCTAACATCCACACCCAGATTTCCAACTGGTAACTTCCTTTAATTATCCCACAGATCTTCCTCCCTATCTTCACAACCACATGTTGGCCTTGACCCCCGTTATCTCAGAATCTAGACATGTATAATAGCTTCATGACTAGCCTTCCTAATTACAGAACCTCCTCTTCTCTGATCCTTCTTTCATGCTGCTTTTAGATTTTACCTGATCATGTCATGTCTCTGCTTCCAAACTGCCAAGGACTCTCCAGTTGCCTACAGAATAAAGCACAAGCTTCTTAACATTGTGCCTCTTCACAGCTGGACCTCACCTGTCCAGGCTGGCCTCCAGCCCTGCCCGCGCAGGCACCTGCCCTCGCAGGTTGCACCTTGGTCATTCTGGTAATTGCTGTGTCCTAAGCCCCTGCAAGCTTTGGTGCTTTTCCTGTATACCTCCTTCTGCCTGCCATCTCTTTCACCTGGTAAACACGCAAAAGTACAGTTATATCAAATACATGTCACACTGGTAAGTCACCCTGAAGGGCACACGCAGGATTGCCTCCCAGGCGCAGAGGTGTGCAGACTCATCTTTCAGCACCTGCCTGTGGCTACCGCAGCTTCCACTCTGTTGTGTGCCATTGAGTCATTCGTTTAGAATGTCTTCACTTGGTGCCTACTTAGTGTCAGATGCTGTCCTTGTCATTGAGAATCTGGTAGAGAACAAGACATAAGATCCTTGTTCACAAGAGCTTACATCTCTAACAGACAGTAACCAAGTCAACAAATAAACAAATAAGCCGCAGTTTTACACCCCGATTTCTAAGAGCTGCCACTTCAGAGCTGGGTTACCCCTGCCCTCAGGGGGACACCGTGACGTGTCCCAGTTGGGCGCCCCCATGGACCTGTGAGAACAAAGCTGCCACATTTAGAGGCCCATAGCTCCAGAGGAGAGTGGAGAGAGATGGAAAGGGGAAGGGGGGGATGCGGTGTGTGGCACCACCCTTTACCTCCTGCTGAGAGCGGCTCCTGTTTCTGAGTCAAGGAGAATTGGCCTCGTTATTTTATGACTGTGACTGGCTGCCCGGCACAGATGCACATCGAACACCAAGTGCCTGCCGCTGCTCACCCTGCACCAAGGCCAGAGGAACTCCCCACGTGGGAAGCGGACCCTTTGGCTCTGTACCTGTGGACTGGGGGCATGTGGTTGGATGCCTGCGTGTTTTTGCCCTGGACATATCCTCCTGGGTGCGGCAGCAGGCCTCTCTGGGTCCCTCCGTCTACGGGCCAGCCGTTCTGCAGAGCGTCTGTTTCCTTGAGGCGTCCCCAGGATTTCTCCGCGGGGAATTTTATGATTGTCCTCTAAATTTCATTTTCAGATAGGCTGTCCTATGTACAGGCCCTAAATGTGAATATCCATTCTTGTTTTCAGCTGCTTTGAAGGATGCTACCTGTCTCCGTGAAGTCCCTTCCTGGAATCCCATCACAGAGCCCATATTTTTGGTTAGACTGGCCTCAAATTTGATCAAATTTGATTTTGGAGGGTTTTTTTGTTTTGTTTTGTTTTAAGATGCTAACACAACAAACAAATAGAAATATGTGTTGTCTCGTGACTTTTACTCCTAGTAGGGTGGGAGTCCCCGGAGGCCTTTGACCGGATGAGGGACAAGATCTGACTTCTGCTTTAGAGGGTCCCTCAGGCTGCTGGGTCCCAAAGTGACTCACACAAAGTAAGGGCAGAAGGCTCTGGGTAGAAGTGCCTTTTTAAGTTCCAACTGCGTAGGTCTGCCAGGTTGGTGGCTTTCAAATTGTTTTGAACATTACCCCATGGTAAGAAGAGTAAAGTCACATTTTACATTCTGTGACTCAGACATACATTTACCCTACATGTAAAACGGAAACCTGGGCTGTGTGAAACAACAGTACCCTTACTAAATGTGGTTCACTCTGATCCTCTTACGTCTTTTTAACTTTGTTTAATAGCATTAAAAAGTAAATGCTGGTCAGGACTCACTAAAGTGATCTGTTACTGGGTCAGCCTCGTAGTTTATGAAATAGCAGCTCTCAGTCGGCCTCTCACGGTGACAATAGATCTCCAGAATTACCCCAGGAAATGGGAACCAGGTGGCATTGAGTAGGGGAACATTTCACTTTTCATTGTTTCCCCTTTGTAATTTTTATTTTTGTGTTATGTGCACGCCTCTATTCAATAAATAAATTCTATTTTAAGTCATTAGTGCACAAAAACCTTCCCGCTTTCTGATTCTGAACTGAATGGCTTTACGAAACCAGAGGCTAGGGCTGGCAAAAGTAAGTTGTGAGTGAATTTGCTTTGTTCGAGGTTATCAACAAAAATCAAATAATATTTTTCTCCACAAACATTTGGGAGGCAGAATGGCACAGAGGTTAAAAGCTCTGGAGTTGGACTGATTTTGAATTTCAGCCCTAATGCTTCCTAGGAATGTCACCTCGAGCAAGTTAACTTCTCTAAGCCTCTGTTTCCATGTCTGTAAAAATGCGTACAAACAAGGCCTGCCTCATGAAACTTTGCTAATAATTATGTGGACCTGGTCTATGCCTATCATGCAGTAACCACTGAAGACATGTTCGTGTTTTGAGTGATTATTCTGTGCCAGGCTGTGGGCACACAAGGTGTGTTTCAGGAACCTAATAAATGCTGGGTGATCATATCCAAGGGACATCTACCCTAGTTCTTGGTTTATATAAGACCAGCCTCTCAGAAGAAGTCAAGTGTGTAGGTGAAGATGCAAAGGGAGAGGTGAACAGAAGTGGGGGGAGAGGAGGAGCGAGGGGAGAGAAGAGCAGAGTGCTTTGCCGAGCTACAAGACTCCGGAACTTAATTCTGATCCCCTTACACCTCCACCCCTGTCAATATATAAATAAGGGTCTCAAGCCTGACTTAATCTTATTGCCTTTGCGGAATCCGAGAGGCTAGTTTACACCGCGAAGAGTCCCATGGGCTCCTTAGATCCCTCACTCCACTTTAGATGTGATTCAATTAACACCACCCTCAGGTGTGCGGTTGGGTGCTCGAGATGGGTGCTGCTGAAGAGAGGACTGAGTTAATTAATATTCGCCCCTGGGCTTCTTTTCAAATGACTGGCATTGTGATCAAACAGCAGCAGTTCGAACACTATTTAAAAAACTCCTAGTGTGCACCCAGCACCATACTAGCATTAGGACTAAATCATTTAACACCTACAAGGACACATGGGTAAAAGCTGGGGGGAAAAAACAGTTCATAGAAAGATTCAAATGGCCTGGAGCAACCTAAGGATGTGGTTTTCTGGGTACAAAAACTGTTTAATATGCCCTTTTAAAAGTACTGTGACAAGCGTTGTATTGAAATGAAAACTCCTGAGTATTAATAGGTACTCCTGCATGTGAGCAGTGGGGAAAATCATCGTAAATGAATATGGGCAGGGCTTCTCAAACCGGGACCATCGGCAGGCACACCTTTAAGGGTCTAGAAGAAATTTTTTCCCTTTAAAAGGGGTCATACTTTACTCATATCTCAGAAATACCAAAGTAGGCCATTTCACATGCAACTTGCAAGCATTTTACCTCCTGCTTTTGATAGTGCAGCTCTAATATCCCATCCCACTCCTCTGTGCCAAAAACCCAGTCTTCCCCACCAAAATGAGGCGTGAGTATCTCTGTATTCAGCCTGATTCTTTGTGATAGGGACAGGGATTGACTCTTGTGGTCAGAAAGCAGCCTTAGGAAAGTATACATTGGGATAGAATAACCTTTTACATTCCTCCGGCTTTGGAAGTGGGAAGCGAGGCTCTGTCAGCTGGACTGAGGAGGGCGTCTTAACCCTGTGGGTGACTGTGTTCCCTGAGTACAGAATTTGTGTTTCACAAATAACAAAGTCACACCAAGAGAGCATTATGCAAATCAGAAACGCATTGATTTAAAAACAAAACTGAAAGCTTAAATTTGCCGTATCAATCAAGATTGATCTGTCCCCATGTGTAATTGGTAACTGACTAAAATATTTTGGTCGAAGTAATTTCTCAGAGTCCATCCAAATGATAGCAAAATTTACAGCAAAAGAAAAGTGTTTCTTTTTTTTAAATTTTATTTTGTTGGTTCATTTTACATCTCGTATCAAACTCAGAGCACAACTCTGAACAAAATGTGGAGCTAGAGGAACCGGCATTATGGCTTCACAAGCCCTAATAGACAGAGAGACCTGTTGGCCAATCAAGATAGTGAACCAAGCGTCCACCTTAACTGATTTTAAATTAAATTAATCACTGAAAAGCATTGTCACAGGTTGTGATAAATCCAGTTAGTACAAATATATGTGTGATTTTCAAGTGCCTCCGCGGCGAGGCTTCGCTCCCTGAGGAAGGTTACCTCATGCTGGATCTTAATTTGGCTCCCGCAGGTGTGATCCTGCTGCAGCGTGATTGCTTTGACGTGGTTAGTTTGTGTTTGGGGGGGGGGTGTGAGGAACTCTGGGTCAGACTTATGACGGAAATAGACAGGTCTTATATAATCGATGTTGGCAATTGTTTAAAACAATCCTTTCAAAAATCTAAACTGACTTTTGTGCTGCACCAGCCAGAGGAAGTAACTAGGTCAAGTGGGAGGTAGGAGTGAGAGGTGGGTGTGGGAGGAGGACGAGTTTGCCTCAGGCCCTCCCTGCTTAGCTAGGAACACTCCGAGCTGCTCCGCAGCAGTGGCAGGGCCACATCCTGACATTCGTGGGTCCCTTCCTCCATAAAAATATAGTTAAAATATATTTTATGATTGTTTTGGCATAAAGAGAAACATAATCCAGACTAGATTCCTTATTATGCATTCATTCTTATCCTATCATTTTTTTCTTCTGATTTTAAAAGGAATTACATTAAAACATTGTCGTGGGCCCCTGTAGTCGCTGTGGACTCTAGGCAATGCATCTCCTTGATTAGTCAGCCCTGGGAGCTGGCTGGCTGCTTCGGGAAAGACAAAGGCTTTTTTTCATGTGTGTGTGTGTGTGTGTGTGGCTCCGGGAGAGTTATTGTCTTCTGGTTGTTGAGAAACGGTATAAAATAAGGGCAATGGGAAATGGTCTTTCCTGGACGAGCAGTAAGGGGGAACATGAAGCGCTGCCTGGAGAGAGCGGCAAGGTGAGTAACGGGACGGAAAGCAAACCCTGTCTGGGGAAGAGGGAGAAACACATGGTCGCCTTTAAAACCCGGGGCTCCGAAGGGCCCTTCAGCGCCAGCGGGGTCAGCATAGAGAAGCCAAAGAAGTAGTGCTTACTAACCAAATAGCTGTTGGCAGTGACTACGGAGGGCTTGTCCTGGAGTAAGTACGGACCTATTGCTTCCGTGTCAGACTTGAACTTGGAGCTACCTACCCAGAGGCTCAGACAGAATAAACTTGACAGCCCGGGGGCTACTGAAGAAAGTAGGCCGGACTATTGCCCACAACTGGTAGTCAGCGAAAACAAAGAAACAAACAAAAAATGGGCTGATTTACATGTTAAGCTATGCCGAGCTGGATTCTGTGATAAACAGAATGCTTTTTACTTTTTTCTCTGTATCTCTTGTTTATCCTAAATCCCTCGTGATGACTATATGAGCCAAAATATTGGCATGTGTCAAGCACTGTGCCAGGAAGTCAGTATACATTATTTCATGTCATCCTCATCCTCACACACACAAAAACAATCATTTACCCTTGTTGTCCCAGCTTTATAGATGGGGAATTCAGGCTCAGCGAGGTTGAGTAACTCGCCCAAGGACGCATTGCTGCGGAAGAGTGAAGCTGGGTTTTAAGTCAACACGATTCCTGAGTGCAAGCTTGTCGCCGTTTTGCTACATAGCCTGCTCAAAATATATCGCATTTTGCATCCAAAACAGTTGAGCTTGTTAGGTTTACCCATTATGAAATCTGGGTGAGGTAAAGAGGATAAATAAGCAGTACTAACTATTGTATATTGTCGATGGTCTCAACGGAGTGCTAACATTATAACTGTCTTATCAACTATAACTTACAAACCAGACCATCATAGGCGGTCAAAACTTCAGTCTCGCTGCAGCTACTCCTCAGTCCAGCTCACGCTAGGACAGCCTCTAAAAAGGCTTGGCCTTTGGTCGGGGAGGGAGAGCCACTGGCTTTAGGCATTTTGGGGCCCTACCCTAAGGTTTCACTTTCAGTAATTTGAAAAGTGAAAATATCAGTGTTGTCAATATGCTATTAATACACCAGTTGGGGCCATGTTACCTTTATGTGTCAGTTCTCACATGACCGGTACGCAGCCTGTGTGAGTGTCTATACCTGCGAGTGTTTCCCTAAGAGATGGGGCTAAAAACTTGGTTCTGGCTACACTGGCTTCTCCACGATTCTGTTTTTAGGGGCTTTGGTCATTCTCTTTAAGAAATGGGGATTTGTTAGATGAAGTGGTTCAAGTTTTACTCCTTAGGGTTTTCTTACTATAACCGAAAAGGTTTTATTTATTTATTTAACAAGAGTTTTCGCTCATTATTACAGTAATCCCCCCCCCCTTATCCGTGAGGGATATGTTCCAAGACTCCCCCGCACAGTGGATGCCTGAAGCTGTGGATAGTGCCAAACCCCATGCATACTATGTTTTTCCTATACATACAGACATCTGATAAAGTCTAATTTATAAATTAGACATAGTAAGAGATTAACAATAATAACTAATAATAAACTAGAACAATTATAACAACATACAGTAATAAAAGTTATGTGAATGTGGTTTTTCGGTCTCTGAGACTATCTTATCATAGTGTATGTACTTACCCTTCTTCTTGTGATGATGTGAGATGATACCGTGCCTATGTAATGAGACGAACTGAGGTGGAATTTTCCATTTAATATTTCTGGACTGCAGTTGACTGCGGGTACCTGAAACTACAGAAAGCAAAACCGTGGGTAAGGGGAAACTACTGGGTACTTTTAAAACAATTGTCATAACTGCGCTATCAATGCAATTGCACTCCAATTGCAAAATCTACTTTTAAGAGGCATGAGTATTTTTTCTGAGGTGCAGATATAAATTCAGACATTTAGTCTAATGTGTTGAAATTAGGAGTTCAGACTGATTTTGACTTCTCTGGTTTTTGGATTATTTTGTCCAGTCCTGTAAGTTCCCATCCTGGGCTGTCATTTCCTGGAACATCTCAGAAACCAGTATTTTAAGTATCTTCATCCCAGTTGCCCTCCCCAGCCTGCTCGCAGCTTCTGATACGGATCAGGGGTCTCTTTCTTCCCTTCCTTTCAACACAGGGCAAACCGTGTGCTAGAAAGGTCCTGGCTCAGCAAAACCGCCTTCCTTGCTGGTCCCCAGCCTCTCAGGAGTTACACACAGGTGACACTAGGCTTCTATTTCCTGCCAGTCCATCAGTGCCTCATTTTCTCTTTCACTCTTCCAGAATGTTTAAGGACCACTTTTTATTTTACCTGCTGTGTAACCTGATGCTCAGGATCTCTGTTAGCCTCCAGAGTGCACACCAGATCCTGTCCTTACAAACACTGGAGTCCACGAAGGGAGGGTCAGATGGCCAGCTATGCTGAATGCCTGGACAATAGCCTATACAATAGACAGGGGGCTAGAGATAAGGAAATGCAAGGAGATGCGGCAGGTAGGATGGCTGACCTGCTTTCTAGCTTCTGCTACAAAGAAGCACGATAGGTTCAGGTTCTGCACAATTATTTAACTATGTCCCAGCCTACTCCTTCCTCTGGGGAAGGCTTTTTTCCTCCTCTCTGACTTACGGTTTTGTCCTCATCACTTGGGGCCAGAGGGTTGAACTACCTAAGATCAACAACAGTCTTTTAGCCTTTTCAATGCCTTTACTAAGGCTCTGGGTATCCCAGACCTACGACAGGCTTCTGAGAGTCAGACGCCCAATACCGAACGTTTTTTGGCAGATGCAGCTCATTCTGAACAGTAAGTCATTGTTACGTGACATGAATAGGACCAGCGCTAAAGAAAATTAAGGTTTCAAAAGATTATGTAAAACAAAAGTCCTTTCAGCCCCTGGTATTCAGGGTTTCATCCCTCACTGAACCAAGGCTGCTCATTTTGCAGGGAGAAAGCACATGAAACTGGGCTGTCTGGAATCCAAGCACACTTGGATTGGGAGGTCAGCCGCCATTTAGGAATGCGAAATGCTCATTGCTCAGCATCAAGTTTATCCGGAAGGTAAAGAAGTAGGTAACCCTTTCCTGTTTTATCTGTACTTATCCTCACCTTGTATTTCATGACAGGTGTGGCTATAGTTACAGGTAACTACCAAACAGAAAACAGTATCATTCCAGTTTGCTAGGTTCCTTCTTCCCTATGTCTCTCTTTCTTAAACTCCCTTTCAAAGCCGTTGAGGTCTACTTGTTTTTTAAGAAAGTTTAACTCTGATCTCATCTAGAGGACTCCGGAGGGTCTGGCCAATTGTGGTGTGGACCTTAGGAAGTGACTCCTGCCCTGGGCATGGCTGGAAAGGCCCAGCACTCTGAGACCGCCCAGGGTCCCATGGACATTTAAGACGGACTGGTTCCCTGGGGCGGCTCAGGGCTGTGACAGTCTCCTGGAAACATGTTAGACAGAGCCTTCACGACAGAGGACTGACTGAAACTGGGCAATTCCAGACTTCCAGGGTTGAGAAGTGGAAAATCCCAAAGCTTCCTGAATGTTTCCTGGGATTTTGGTGGACAGGTGGTTCCTCCTTGTTCACAGAGGACTTTCTGTGCCTGTTCTTGGTTCGCGGCTCACAGGAGCCCTTCCCGGGCGCAGGGACGAGCACCTTGTTTTGGGCCACAGGGTGAGTCATTAACAAATGAAGAATTGTATCATACCTTCAAAATCTAGTTTGGCATTTTGACAAAACAGCATCAAGTCTTTCTTGAAAAGATTATGTATGTCACACACAGGAAAGCATTCGTCTTTGCCTTTCTTCATCTCATTTCTTTTTCCTGGTTTCTGGCAGGTATTATCTGAAATGCCTGATTAGCCTTTGTAATTGATCCACATTGTACAATTAGATTTTTATATGCTCTCTGTCTGCTGAGTTATTTTGTTTCATTAAAGAGGCAGGAATCTATGTAATAAAAATAAATAAAGCAGCATATCAAAAGTATCTACACCCTGGAAATCACCCCCACTGCAACAGCTTGTTCTGTGTTGCATCTGGTCTCATAGCTTTTAGGGAAGCAAGTACTTGATCCCTAACAGCAGTTTTAGTGTCGACCTTAAATATGTCACTTTTGATTTTTAATATAAACTGAAAATACGTACATTTTTACCATGAATATACATGTTAAAAATCTGAATTTCATAGCTTGTTTTGCTGAGAAAAAAATTCCTAAGAACATAGATCAGGAATCTGATGAATTTCTGGAAGGGCCAGCTCACAGATTTAGTCCCCCTTCCTTGCCTTCTCGGGAGCTTGCCCCGTCAGGACACCCAGAAACTAGTTTCAAAAGGGGTAAGTCCTGGTGAGGAGTCAGGAGCCATTAGACTTTGAGTTTTGCAGGTCTCCCCAGCCTTTAGGTAAACATTTAGTGTTAGGTTGTTAGTTCAACTCTTTGTCTCTTTAACACACTAGACAAGTCGCTTACTTCTGAAATCTCGGGCTCCCCAGTGGTGCCCTAGTTGGTAGCATTGGCGATAATTTTCCCCTTACGAATCTGACCGAACTCCACGCTCTTCAATTAGATAAGTGGTGCAGTAATGCATCGCTAAATCCAGACTCAGCACTTTCAGAGATTAGTAAGTCCAGAGGTATGAGATGAAGCTTACTACGTATATGAAGAAAGTGTTTATTAAGCCTAAGCATATGATTGTAGGAGCAAATAATTTGCATTCTTTGCTAAGAAGAAAACTACCTTTAAAAATACATATACCTTTTAAATTAATACAGAGAAATTTAGCAAAGTAGACTTAGCAGCGTTCTAGAAGAATCTTCAATTAATATATGATCTATGAAGTTAAAAAATAAAAACAACAACACAAAACTCCATATCCTTAAAGATAGTCTGTAGATGAGACTTAAAACAAACAAACAAACCCATGGCATTGGCCTTCTTCACATTAACTGGTCCAAACTTGAAAAGTTTTACTAACTGTCATAATGTTACAAGGTTTGGGGTGACTTATAGGTGCATAACTTTTTTTTTCTTAAGTTGTCGATAGCTTATTGTTAATATTACAGTTGGAGCATAACCTTTTGAGGGCAATCTAAGAACCTCTGGGAGTAAGTGTGGCCTTCAAGTGAGTGAGTCTGGTTAGGTGCATGCATATATGTGTCTGAGTGTGTGCAGCATGCCGGTGTGTGTGTTATGATGAAAAATTTCAGCGTCAAAGGAATTTAAGGAAGCAGACCCATGGACAAGAGCAAGGGCAACGGAAGCTACCTCTATGGAAAAGGGAAAAAAAATCATATCAGAATTCTGAAGTTAAGTTAAAGCAAGAAAGAGAGGCTTCACAGCACAAAAACCAAAGGGGAATGTAAGAGGCTGGCATGACTTCATCATAAATATTAAGATCTTTGGTCAAATAAAAAAACGGAACCCACCACAATAGAACTTCTGAGGCAGGTGGTTATTTCTACATTTGCATAGTGTTTATATATGGGGATAATACATGAATTTTGAGATTCGTGTCTCAGAACAAGAGACCCGTATTCTATTTCTGACTCTAGTAGTAAGTAAAAAAAATAATTCCAATTCAACCTGTTTTTAGGAAGAGTACAGAGATGCAAAGTTCCTCTAGGAGCTTTTAGTCTTGTCGGTAGAGTCTTTCTTACTAGCCCTTCGATGCTGACAAATTGCCTAGCTCCCCTGAGGCTGAGTTTGAAATGACAGATGTGGCCAGCACGCGTCTGCTTTCTCTTCATCTTATACTGACTGAGGTGCTCTGAGGATAAATGGACACTATTTCCAAACAAGTATTTTTGTCCACAGGCATGCGAAATTTATAATTTTCTACTTCCAGATATTATTTGGCATTTCATAGTGCCCAAGCCTTTTCCAGCTATCGATTAATCCAGCCCAGCTGTCCGTCTCTGGCTGGTGGTTCTGCTTAACAGCCCTGGAGCAGCGCGGCTGGAACCTGCTCAGGACAAAGGCTTCCTTGCACAGCTCAGGAGCACGTGGCCAGAGATGGGGCATTGCAGGACCTTCCTGCTTCTGGGATGCCAGCGCTGCGAACCGAACAGAGAGATGCTGAACTGGTATCATCAGGGTCCCTCCCAGCAAAAACGGCTTCCTCACTCACTTTGCTCCAAGGCCTGCAGTTCCTATAGAAAGAGCCATTGACCTTCAAGGTCCCCTTTAAAAGGCCATACTAGTTGTCCTTCGTGCAGCAATTTGATGTCATAGATATATATGCATGTATATAAGGTTTTATATATATATTATATGAGGTTATTTATAATATTTTATAAAGATGCATATTATATAAGGTTATGTATAATATATAATATTTTAATATAATGATATTATATATAATTATATATCATAATTTTATATTTATATAATTTATATAGTTATTTAAATTTAATATATAAATATATATTATATATTTAAATAAATATGTAAACCTTTCAAAATAGGGCTGCCCAGATTAGATACCTCGTAAATGGTAAACTTAGAACTGGAATATTGATTCTTTTGTCTTTAAATTTAGTGTTCTTACTACTAACCATGTTGCCCCTCCATAAAATATTCTACCCTATAAATGTTTTAGCACAGTTAGTTCAGCAGGTTAACAGCATTCAACAGATAAATGGTCCCTGTTTGGGATGGGATCTAGGGCAGTGTGCGTGTGTGTGTGTGTGTGTGTGTGTGCGTTTGCCCCAAGTTTTTATTATGAATTTTAGATGTAGTGAGAAGTTAAAAGAATACCATCTACTTTCTGTCTAGGTTCAATAATTGTTAACAGTTTGCCATGTTTGTTTTCTTCTTTTAAAAGTATTCTTTTTCAAAAAATTATTTGCAGATATCATGACACTTTACCCCTAAATACTTTAGCCCAAGTCCCCTAAATACAAGCGCACCCTCCCACACTTCACTTATAACTAACAATAATTCTAGAATAATATCTAATAGCTAGATAGCTCATAGTTATTTTTTCCAGTTGTTTAGTTCTTATTCAAATGTTCTCAATTGTTCATTCAAATGTTCTATAATTAGCTTTTATAGTTCTTTCCTTTAGCACTAGGGTCCAGACCAGAATCACTCACCGACCCTGGTCATTAGGTCTCTTTCATTTCTTTTAACCCAGAACTGCACTGACCAGTTCAGCAGTTACTAGCCAGGTGTAGCTACTGGGCACTTGAAATGTGGCTAGTCCGAGCCAAAATGTGCTTTAAGTACAAAACATACATCAATTCCTGAAGATTTAGCATGAAACAAAGAATGCAAAATATCTCATTAGTATAATTGTAACATTGATTAAATGTTGAAATAATATTTTGGCTTTTTTGAGTTAAATGAAATATATTATAAAAATTAGTTTACTCTATTCTTTTTATTTTTTCAAATGTGACCCACCAGAAGATTAAAAATGACAAAAAATTAAAATGGCTGGCATTGTATTTCTGTTGGGCAGAGCTGGTTCTAGAATGTGCCTTTCTTTTTTCCTCATGACATTGACTTAATGACATGCCTGTGGCGGTTGTCCTTAGAATAAGATGGGCATGTTTTGGTGGGAAAGAAAAGGCTAGGAAAAATCCTCGGAAAAGGCTGCTTCCTGGGGGGACCTAAAGAGCTTGCTCAAAGAGGCCGCGATAAACACCCCGCTATGCCATGTGCGTGCTCAGTGCAGGCCATTCGATTGGCCTTCGCTCCATCTGCCTCCTTCACATGGGCTTTTAGAGCATCTGAGGATTCACTTTCACGTATGTTTTGATTTTTCTTTTTTATCCTAATATATCTTTTCTCATTTTTTTCCCTTTTCTTCCTGTGCTTGCTCACTTCTGAATTCATTCTCTCGGTCCATCTGGGGGAAGCCCGGGGTTCCTGAGGGCTGTTGGAGCCACGTCTCAAAAGTTCCTGGACGCCGTTGCCCTGGATCGGCCAGTGGGTGTCGGAGATACTCTAGACTGCAAGCCGGTGTCTCCTGCCAAGCTGCACATGCCTGATTCCAGGCCTGCTCTCCTCTAGGACTTAGGTAAATGGTTCACCAGAGTTCTCTTTTTAAAAATAATAACTTTTCACTTTTATTATAAAAGTTATGTGCTCATTTTAGTAAAGATAAGAAATATAGATAAGCAAAAAAAAAAAAAATTTCCTACCCCCACGCCGGTTGTCACACAATAGGATAATTTGGTTGCTCCTAGTGTGATAATATTATTCCTGGCTTCCTATATTAGTTTCCGACTGCTGCTGTAACAATTACTCCTAATTAATGACTTAAAACAACACACATTTCCACCTTACTGTTTGCTAGGTGAAAAGTCCTAAATGAGTCCTGTGGCGTAAATAGTAGGGTGTTGACAGGGCTAAGTTCCTCCCAGAGGCCCCAGGATGCATGTTTTCTTGACCTTTCCAGATTCTAGAATGTGCCAGTACTCCTTGGCTTGTGTTCCTTCGTCCGTCTTCAAAGCATAGCACTTCAACACCATTTCACTGTCCCATGTCCTGTTTTTGACTTTGTCCCTCTTGCCTCCTATTAGAAAGACCCTTGTGATCCCATTGGTCCTACCAAGATAGTCTTTTCATCTCAGGACCCTTCATCTCCACCTGCAAAGTCCCTGTTGCCACGTAAATTAGCATATTCACAGGTCAGGGATTAGGATTTGGACATTTTGGGGGCTATCCATTATTCTATCACACCTTTTCAACTAAAAACACATTCCATTATCCATTTACTGCCATTTTTGTACATGCAAATGTTTATTGTTATAAATTGAGGAACAGTGAGGAGTTTGTGTTTGTGTGCGTGTGTGCGTGTGTGTGCACACGCACGCGTGTGGGAGGAGGGAAAAGCAGAAAAGGTAAACAGAAGGTTCTGTGATGTCTACTCTAGTTCTGGCTGAAAACATGGACTTGAGACCTTCTCAATAGGTGGGGATGGCAAGAGATGGATGGAACCATTTCAGAAAAACTGTGTGGCTCTGGGGACAGGAAGAGCTGCTTTAGGATCAGGGGGAAATATGGCTCAGAATTACCTGATTTTGCCGGGAAACCAGCAGACTTCTGACGTAGCAGTAATGGAAACACTGAAGCATCTGGATGCGGCAGTGCCCCTGGGACATGCTTGTTCTTACTGTGGCAGTGGTGGACGCTGTGCATGAGAGAGGGCTGGTAGGTGAGAGCAGGGATGGGTGAATGCCACAGGCGAACTGTAGATGACCATGGGCACCATGATGCCCCGTTTAGAAACGGAGACGTTAGTGGCAGAACGATGTGTGAGTACGTGTGTGTGTCTGTATGTTCCACTTGGTAGTATATTATGAATACTTTTTTCATATAAGTTATTTCCTTCTCTGATATATGGAACTTCCTAGTGTTTCCTGTTTGGAGATGTATCCGTATGTGTTCAACTACTCCTCTCTTCCTGGTGCTTCCAATTTTTGTCTCTATTTTAAACCATGATATAATGAACTTTCTTGAAACTTTCACAAATCCATAAGTAGTTTCTTAGGGTAAAACTTACCTGAAAGTGGAATTGCTGATCTAAAGGGAACAGGAATCATTCCGAGGACTTCAGAGTATGCAGTACAGTTTCCTTACTTGTAGAGTGAACGGGTAAGATGAAATCGATGACTTTCAAGCTTTTTTTCTTCCCATTCCTTTTTTAGCCAGTTGACTCTTCCAGCAGAAACTTCTGCAGAAATCTGGGAAGTAAATGAGCCAGAGGTGAGCCCACCCGGGTGGGTCGTGCTGGGCTGGTCCGTTTCTGTCTCCCCATCCCCTCAGCTGCCAGGGGATCTGAAGAACCTCCAGGTCTCTGAGACACACAATTTGCAGGCCACAGGGCGAGGTGACCTCATGTTCCTTTCCAATTACATCTTTGCTATCAGGTGCTTTGATTGAACTGCTGGCTGTCTAGACAGGTCTGAGATCATATCATTGGGTCTCTGTCGTGCCCCCTCCCTAAGCAGCGGTAGGTGCTTGTTAATCTTAGATAGCAACCATTTTATAACAGGTCGGACGCAGGAGGGATCCTGCAAGCCAAGTTGAAAGGGAAGAAACTAGGCTACACCCAGTTGAGGGAGATGACTCGGGAGCCTGGATGTGACAGATGAATTGGGGAAATTCCTGTGACTCAGAACTTCTATATTTATATGCAAGTGTACTTATATACTGCAGACAGTGTATAATAAAAATATAATATTAAATATACAGGTGACTTTGGAAATATCAAATCTAGCCTCCCATTTTCATAGATAAGAAAAAGGAGCCAGAGGAGGTGAGAAGGTGGCACCCCTTAGGGCGCACAGTGACTTAGTGGCATAATCAGCTGCGCTGGAAACTAAAGTGCCGCTTTGCCACCGAACATTTTCCTCCCCTCCCCCTCTAAAGGGAAAAGGACAAAGGGGAGGAAGAAGCTAACATTCAAAACGCCAGTTATGTGCCAGACAAGGAACTAAGCGTCTTCGTTTTATGTCGTTTGCCCGGTCAGCATGGGCACTGCACTCTTTGGAACACGAGGTCCCCGCCTCACAAGGGCAGTCTTCGGGCGCGAGGCGTCAGCAGTGAGTGACAATGCTGCAACAACCTAAACCCATTCTCTGTCCAAAGGCCGTCCTTCCCCACTCGGATATATTGTACTGACCTAGAAAGGTACCGGTTGTCTAAATATTGGGTTGCAGAGAAATTTGAAAAGTGATATTAAGACTAAATAAGATAAAAGATGAATAAGAGCCTGATGACAGACAGGACTCTAAATAGTATATAAGCACATCAATTTAATTCAAACACATCAATTTAGGAAGAGACTATGACCTGAAAACCTGCCCAGAACCCATCCTTAGTGGTCCTCCCTTGGAATGAAAGTTGATGCTCCAGGAAGTGGTGTAAGGTATGAAGAGAAATCCTCTTCCTTGAGTTGGGTTCCTCTGGGAAATACCATCTGGTGTTCAACATTCTACTAATGTCCTCTCTGATTGGGAGCCCAGGGCACTCGCCAAGAGAATGTGAGGGTTAGGTCCCAATCTCCAGAGTCATTCAGGAGACTTGGGCACCCAAACTGCAGGCATGGAGACATAATCCTTGCGGAGCTTGGGGGCGCTAAGAGAGATGAGGATATGTGCATCACTACCTTGAGTTTGAACTCTAGCAACGCCTTTCATCCAACCCAAATCTATAGGAGATCTTGCCATGATATCGTGGGGGAAATTCCAAGTCTTCCACCAATATCAAACTTCCCTTGGAAGTTTACAGTGCAATAGATTGGAGCTCACAGGCAGTAGTTATAAGAGAACATTAGGAAAATTCTAGAGTTTACCCATGGGATTGGGTTTCCCTTGCTCAGAAGGTTTTTGACTCATGACATCCACTGTAATGCAGCTCGTGGACCCATGGTTTTGTGAGTGAAACAGCCTTCAAAGTCTCTCCTAAAGTTGAATGTGGCTAGAGTCCTCAGCTCCTCTAGAGTGGATTCCAAGCCACATTCCTTTGCCCAAGTCACATAAGGGTAGATTTTTATTCCTGAAAACTATATGTTGCTATACCAGTCAGTAGGCTCTCCACCGCTCCCCTAAACCCACACCTCCTTCGAGGCCCAGCCCCTGCTGCCTTCCTGACAGTGCCACGCCCCACTGTATCCCTTACACTCAATGCATTGGTTACGTCTTTCCTCTGTCAGACCACTGAGATTGTCACTTGTTGCTATATTATATTGTTATCTAATTTTGCATGTGGGGAATCCCATCGAACTCAAGTTTACACATTTCTTGAGATTAGGGAGAAGATCAGGCAATGAGCTGGACTGCCGTTTCAGTGCAGTAAGTCTTGGAGAATGGGCACATGACAGTCGGACCTTGAAGTCAGATGGCCTGAGTTTAAATGCAGACTCTTGGTCGGGTTACTTAACTCACATGCGTCCCAGTCACCTAATTTGTAAGATGGGCATGATAATGGTGCCCACCTCACAGGGCACGATTAAAGCAGAGAATCCCTATAAAGAGCCATTCCCAAAGGTCATCTGCTATTATTTCCATGTGCCAGGCACTGAGTAGGCCATTTTTCATCCACAATCTCATCTATTCATCGCAAGAATTTGGTGGGGTAGGGTAGTAAACACCAGCCATTGCCTGTCCTCCAGCCAATGTTACTACTTCCTCCTTGTCTGCAAAGTCCTGCTATTGTTTAGGTGTTTGTCGTCCTATCATTCTGTTCTTGGGGAAGTGATTCTGCTCTTAGCCCGGGGGTAGCTGTTGAATTGTCTGAGCCAATGGATGGCATCCATCACCAGCAGCTGGTTCAGCAGGTCATGTTACTCCACTTAAGCCAGTGAGGCACGAGAGCAAGCCTAGCTGAGTGGGGTTGGAAAGTGCGGGAAGGTTTCCTTAGTGACGAAGAAGGGGCATGTAGGAAGAGACATCCCTCTTCCCTACTCTGGATGTTGTACTCCCTGGATGTTTGCCCGGAATTTTTATAGCTAGGAACCAAGCCAACAGAGAGGGAGGACAGAGCCACATGGAGCAGAGGCAGGCCTCCTGGTCCCTGGCATACCTGTGCACTTGCTGTTTGGTGAGATGGGATTTCTCACGATTGTTAAAGCACTAGAGTCATGCTTTTTCTATAGCTTGCACCCAAAGAATGCATCTTAACTCATATACTTAAATATTTTGCTCCTGATGTCTCAGGTGAGGGAACTGAACTTCAAAGACATTTGGGCTACTTCTTTCAGCTCAGACATACAGCAGGTGGGCATTCAGGACAGTCTCGTGCATCCCCTGTGGCCTCGAGTGCCTGGGACATTAGAGGACAGACACTCGTCATTTAATAAGTAGGCAGCATCTCAGAGGCGCATGATGCTCACCAAGCTGTGACACCTCTGGGTTGTCTAGGGGTTGTGCTGCAAGGAGCCCTGTGACAGGACGTGCTTCAGCAGTTTTAACGACTTTCCAGCCCAGTGTGCATGGTGAGTCTCGCGAGTTCTCTTAAAAGCAAGAAGAGTGATTATCTAAAGTCATTCTCATTTCTAGGGCAACACGCTCCACTCTGTCAAAAGCAATACTGGCTCTTTGTTTAAATGACAGACTTTGGTTTGGTTGTTACCACTCCTTAATGTCATCGTTTTTTAAAAAGACAATATTCATGCTATAACTGCGAAGGAAATCTACCGTAGTTTTCCTTTTCGGCAACATGTTTCGTTGAATTGATCTTAGCATTTATCTTTATTCCAAGAGAGTCTGTTAAGTGGGGATCTGGGAGGAGAGCTTGGGGTGGGGAATATGAGAACGAGATCTAGTCAGGTTGAGAAGGGAGATGTTTCAGACTTTTCTTATCTGAGGAGCCTGTGCCGTGCCTCAGGCGGGGCCTCTCTGATTTTTGTCTGGGGGTGCAACATTAACATGCATCTTTAATTCTACAGAAAGCTAACCAAGGGAAAAGTAATGTAGATGACATGGCTGGTCTCCCCTTTTTGTCTCTGCCTCATACAGTTCTGCACTAGTGCAGTCCTCACTGAACATGCACCTGGGTGGGACTTCGAGGGCAGTGACCTTGACTGATGTGGCCAAATATGGGAGTTATGGGCCAGTGGGCTAAGATTATAGCTGAGCACACTTGCCTCTTAGGATTACACCCATGATAACCAAATTCACTGTTAAAGCCTCCTCCTATCTGAAGGAGAAATCATAGGAGAGAAGCCAATAATAATAATAAGGGCGACAGTTAATATTTACTGAGCTCCTGTCACACACACCAGGTTCTGCTTTTAAATTCTTTCTGTACATTATTATCTGAATGCTCACAACCTATGTTAGTTAAACCGTCACAACTTGTACTACAATAATTAGTATATCTCTCACAATAAATAGTAAATGCTATTATTATAGATGAGAAAACTGAGGCACAGAGAGGCTAAGTAACTTACCCAGAGTTTCAAAGCCAGGAAGTGCCGAAGTCAGAATTTAAATCCTGGCATTCTAGGTCCAGAATCCAGCTCTGTTCACCACCCTCTGGTGCCTTAATAGACAAAACAGCTCATGAGAAGGAACAGATGGTTTGAAAATGGTAAACAGATGGTAAAGAGCAAAACACTTTTATGAAGCGAGTTTCACTTCTCCATCTTCACCGTGCCTGAGGGGCAGCGGCTCGGTGGGGAAAGCCTGCCTGTCCAGATACCTGGAGCCTAGTCCTGGCGCTGCCAAGGCCCACGGTGGATAAGCAACATGCCCACATCTTTTTGATATCCAAACTAAAATTTAGTGACTTAAAAACTTCCAAGTACATGTGACTCACCAACCGATTCAGAATCCTTTAGGGGTGGAGAACAGGAATCCACATTTCTGACAAGCTCTCCAGGTGATTCCGATGTACCTGTAGTGGGTCTTTGGACAACCTTGTGACTCAGTTCATCCTTGGGGCTCTTTTCTTTGGCTTTTTTAATGGCCCCAGGCTACTTGCCCTTGTGGTGGTGTTTCTAGTCTGCTCTTGTCTGTAGTGAGGAGCAGGGGCAGTGGAAGTGGAAGAAGCAAGGCGTGGGGAATCGGGCAGTGGGTGATGGTGGGAGGCCCACTGCTCACTGCCTCAGATCCATTTTTTTTCTCACGTCAAGTAGGATAACGGAGACCAAAATTCAGGGGCATGGAATGGATTGCTGCTCAGTGGTGTTAGTGCTCACCCCCGATCTTTATAGCATGTTCTGGTATGCTATGTTTG
The DNA here is from genome assembly GCA_004026545.1 of Mormoops blainvillei. Classification (NCBI taxonomy): domain Eukaryota; kingdom Metazoa; phylum Chordata; class Mammalia; order Chiroptera; family Mormoopidae; genus Mormoops; species Mormoops blainvillei. Next base: position 72,313 of record PVJD01004993.1, read on the forward strand.
AGCTAAGAACACTGCAGAGAAAAGTTGGGATCTAAAGAGTCCCCAGTTCTTTTTTTTGCAAGTTTGTTGTCTGTTACTTTGATCGTTTAATTGCAGCAAGAACATGTAAAATGAGATCTACTCTCTTAACAAACATTTTTGCATCCATTACAGTATTATTGACTTTAATGTCGTACAGCGGATCTCTGGAACTTACTTATCTTATATAACTGAAACTTTGTACCCATCTCCCAGCAAGCCCATTTCTTCCTCCCCCTGCCCCCGACCCCAGCAATCACTATTTTACACTCTGTTCCCATCAGTCTGAATGTGTTAGATACCTTGTATATGCGGAATCATGCGGTATTGGTCCTTCTGTGAGTGACTTATTTCACTTAGTGTAATATCCACCAGGTTCATTCATGTTGTCACATGTGGCAGGAATTCCTCCTTTTTAAGGGCCAAATAATATTCCACTCGTCTTGTGTACATGACACTAAAAGCACAAGCAGCAAAAGCAAAAATAGTCAAGTGGGACTATATCGAAAAAACTAAAGAAATGCCACTTCTTAAATAACTGAAGTAATGTAAGTTAGAATTCTCTTTCGCTTTCTTCATTTTAGTTTGTTCCACCACTCTCTTTCAGGTTTCATCCAGGCTACCCCGGTGTAGGTCTAGCATACACCAAGTGCATTTGCAAACACACTCCTTTCTTTGGACAGACACTGCTAATTGCTGTTTTCCTGTTGGTGCTGGTGTAGCCTCAGTGCTCCAGGCATCGCCACCAATGAATTAAAGATGGTTGATGAGTCCTAGCCCCCTTTTTAAACTTTATTTATTTTTAAAGCCGTCTCTTTTTGAGAGTCAGTGTGATGTGGCATCTCGTCTAATTTTAGGGTGACACCCCAGAACAGAGGAGGAAGAAGGGATCTTATTGTTGGCTATCAAATTGTGGAATCTCTATTCTCAGAGAATAATTTTCTAAAAAGATAACGCTGTGACTCATGCAAATGTAGAAAGAAAATATGTAAAGTATTTTATTTAAATCATGAATATTGAGTAGAATTAGTAGGTTATTACAAGTAGTTCAAAGGAAAGGCCAGAGATCAGTCATTTATATAAGCAATCAGGAATGCTGATTTTTAATTTGCTAATAGATACAAAAACAACATGTTTCACAAGAGGGGAATTACTTGTAATTTCACAAGTAAAAATTCACTTGCTTTTTTATGGACAGGAATCATTTACATCACTATCAGATTTCTCTGGAAATCTGTTTCTACAGCTGTTGCAAAGTGGTTGAAGACCAAGAACGGCACAGGCTAGTGTGTCAGACAACCCTGAAAGGGTCCTCCCCATGATATCTAGCATTCCGCTGAAAGGACACTCAGTCATCGTTTGGCCCATTTCAAAGTGTTGCACGGCTTTTCTTGACCCTGACGTATGCTTAAATCTGCAGGGCTGCTAAACATCCTTTGAAATCATGGCAGGAAGTACCAGGAAGCACTGCTCCCCCCTCCCCACCGCCACCCCCCCCCTTGCAATATTGCTATGTGGTTGAAAACCAGTTAAAATGTGCATTTAGTTCTGGAAACCTGCACAGGGCAGCTCCCTAGCTTCAATTTCCCTGCCTCCCGCAGCTCCTCTGTCTGACTGCCTAGTGCTAGGGATGGGGCCCCTGGGTGACAGTTTGGTTTGCCTCTCCCACTCTCTCTTTGCCAACCCAGCACTCTCTCAGAGAGTTCCAAGGAAAGGAGAATGCCCATTCAACTTATCCTTGGTTATCATAGGGCTGAAGAATAAAGAGGTAGCGCAAGGGGAAGGCGATATTCGGAATTCAAGTGTTCTGATCACTACTAATTTGCCCCAGTTTCCTAGAGGAGGAATAACAACACTGAGAGGACTATTGGAGGGCAAGCCTTTTGCATGTGTGTGTGTGTGTGTGTGTGTGTGTATACATGTTTGTGTGTTGACAAAAACTCTCATCTTGACCAAATTGTAGTCAGGCACCTCGCTCTGAGGCCTCTTCTCAACTAGACCTTGACCTTGGCCCTCAACCTGTCTGGGGTCTGTTTAGTGCAGTTTTAGCAAGAATCCTGCTAAGTCATTTTAGCCAGAATCCCCCCACCACTGATATCTGATCAAGATCCTTATCCCCCACCTTTGATATCTCATTCTTGGTCTGCCTTCTACAAGATCCCTTTTAGACCAGTTTTGCAAGAATCCTCCTACCCATGATGTCTCTTCTTAGTAATTGTCTACCCACCGACCCCCTCACTCTGTTTCCTGGATAGAAATCCCCACTTTTTCTTGCCATATTTGGATTTAAGCCCAATCTCTATTCCCTACTGTAATACCCCTACTGACACAGTCTTAAACAAAGTCTTTCTCAGTGTTTTAACACGTGTCAGAATAACATTTTTCTTTAACAGTGTGTGTCTCTGTGTGTGTGTGTGTGAGAGAGAGAGAGAGAGAGGGAGGGAGGGAGAAAGAGAGAGAGAGAGAGAGGGAGGAGAGAAAGAGAATCTTTTGCAGAGGGAGTAACATGTCTCAGTGTTACTGACAAAGACAGGGTCTGGGAGGAAAAAGGTAAAACCGGCCCTCCCACTCACTATACTGGCTGTAAAGGGAGTTTACTTTACTCTTCTCCTCCTCAGTTTTCTAAACTGTAGAATGGAGATAATAATAGTACCTATCTTACAGTATTGTTACATGTGTTTATTAATAGTATTTTATAAAATATCAACAATATTTATAAAGCACTTATGCTCATTTCACCCGTGTTTGATTTTGTTATTACATATCTAAATAACAGTATTTATTATTTTAAAGTATTATTCTTAACCTTTGAGAAAAGTAGCATTTTCACCTAGGTACAGGGTGATACCAATGCTACAAAGAGCATTACAAGCAGCTAAGAAGGAGAATCGTTTCAGTGGGGGTGTTTTTTTCTGCACTGGGTGACTAACAACCTCGAGAAAGGATTTTTCACCCTGTAATATCTAGAAAATTAAGTTTGCTCTTGCTCTGAGCAAGCAAGAGAGATAAAAGAGATGGTAGCATAGTGGACTTCCCAGAAAGGAGGCTCAAAGTTCTCAGCACTGGCCATGCAGTGCTGACCAAATGACAGGGAGGGTGGTGTCCCCTGCAGGGCCCGAGTTCTCGGAGAAGAGCTGTGAGGAAGCACAGCGCTGTGCCGAGAAACATCTGCCCGAGGGACCTGGAGAGAGCCGAGGAGGCAAGCAAGGTGGAAGGGGAGCTGTGGATCCTCATACCCGTTCCCCACCTGCGTTCCGGTGGGCACTCACTCATCTGACCCTTGAGAAACCCCCCGAGAAGGAACACATTCCCGTTTGTGGGAGAAGCCTGGGGCTACCAGGAAGTGAGGTCCACAGCCTGGGAGCTGGAGTAGGGGCTGACCTCTGGGGCATGTGGTCTTGAACCTTGAGGCTGTTTTCTGGAAGAACTGCTCTGATTGTAAAGAAAGCTGAGAGGTGGGGACTGAGAAGGAGAAAGGGCTCCGAAAGGCCAAGGTCCTGTTGGATCGTGTGAGAAGGAAAACACAAGTTCGCAGAAAGCAGCTAGTCTCCTTAACCCTCTCTAGGCCCAGGGTGAGGCCACAGACTAGAAAAAAACTGTTTTAAAATACTTCTGCTCTAGGGAACGGCCACAGGCAAGGAAGCTCACATGTTTCCCCAGGTGGCAAATAGGTGCGGTAAATCGGCAACTTGGTTCAATGAGTTTGAGTTGGCTATAAAGGGGTGGTGTCAAGAAGAGTCAAAATTAATTCTTTCAAGGGAAGCTGCTATAGTAGTTAATTGGGAGCTGTAGCCACTGATGAGAAGGTCTGAGAAAGTAGTTTAATAATGACGGAGCTCACTCTGTGCCGTGAATTTCAGTTTGTTGGGTAATTGATGCTTGGTAGAGGTTTTTGAAAAGGATGCCAATTACGTTCCTGCCACCAGTCATTGTCCTGGTAACCACAGGGTGACCTTTCCACTTTATGCAGAAGATGTTGATCTCTGGGAAGCCAAAGGTTTCTCCCAGAGGATATGGAAAGTTCTCAGTGTGTGGGAGCCACAAGATGGGGAAGGAAAGAAGAAATATCTCACCCACACTGCTGACATAGCCCTATAGATGAAAAGCTAATGCAGGTAGAGAGAAAAAAACGAAGACCGAAGGCCACCTGGAGTTTCTGTAGGCTGCTGGGAGGCTGGAGATAGGAACTCTATTTTTATATTATTTGTCCTCCTGAAGCCTACTTCAGTTCTTTAAAGTTTCACCTTGCCTTATATGCCTCCTAATCTAGCATCAACACGTTATTGTATCTGTACTCAGTATTACACTGGACTCTCTCGGGGGGCGGGGTGTGTGTGAAAGAGGTGTGTGGGGAGAAAGAGAAGGCCTGCCCCTAGCCAGAGGAGCCGACGGGCTGGCAGGAAAAATAAAAACAGGAAGCGGAAAACACTTGAAAAGCAATATAATATTATGTCTCAAGTATGATGTGGTTCTTTACAGGCAAATGATTCTTAAGTGAGGGCTTATGGGAACATTAAAACAACAAAACAAAACAAGAGGCAGATTTCCCAAGCTCACTCCCCAAATTTCAAATTTAGACAGTCTGAGGAGAGCGATAGTAAATACTCAAAAAGCCCATCAAAGGGCTTTGCTTTGCCCCAGCGTTTGGAACCACCACGGCAGATGACAAGCCTAGAGAGGGTGTGTGGAGTGCAGAGTGGTTGAGTCCGCCTTGTGGAAGGTTGAAAGCTCCACCTGGCTCTTAGAAGGTATGAGATACGGAGATGACGGGGGGCAGGAAGACATTCCAGACTGGAGAACCAGGAAGAGCAAATGCAGGAAATTTGGACTTTCCAAGGCATCCGTTGGGGAAGGGGAGGGATGTCTGAAATAACGAGACCTATGAAACAGGGGCAGCAGGTCCAGAACGGGACCCAACTGAGGCAGAGTCCCATGCTTAAATTTTCCACTCATGTTTGCAGATTCAGCATCATCTTGGTCTATTTTTGTAGCAGCCTCCTGTAAACTGGGTGGAGCACTGCTCCCGCTGGCTGTGCTGGTAAAGCTAGGTAACTTCTAGTTAGCTCTGAGAGTACCTCATTTCTATTCCTAGTCTCCACAGTCAGGGCCATATGGCAAAACCAGCTCCACATGAGAGGAGAGGACCAGTGGTGTTTGCTGAAATGTTACCTCATCATTGCAGGAAAGCTCTGGTTTGGCCGGTTGGGTCAAGACACCTGGAACGGCCAGTTTAGTCTAACCTGAGCCCTACCTTGGGCTTGGTGAGGTGATGGCCTCAGGAAGTTGGCACCTCAGCTGCCTCACAACTTGGTTTTGTGGTACTGACACCCTCTTTTCCAGGAAAGGTTTACGGTGGACAGAGAAGTCTTAGCTCAGGAGGAAGGCTTCCGAGAAACTGAGAAGGCTTTAATAGTGCCTTGGCCGGTGTGACTCAGTGGGTTGGGCATTGTCCTGCAAACGGAAACACTGCCAATTCAATTCCTGGTCAGGGCACGTACCTGGGTTGTGGGTTTGGGCCCAGGTTGGAGTGCATAAAGGAGGCAGCCCATCGATGGTTCTCTCCAGCATCGATGTTTCTCTCCCTCTCTTTCTCCCTCCCTTCCCCTTTCTGTAAAATAAAAAATAAAAATTAAGAAATTAAAAATATATAAAGGCTTTAACAGAGAAATGCTCCAGGTGTCTTTGCCATATACAGCTCCATGTTGAACTCCAGCCTGGGCTCTCGTCTTCCCAGGAGCCGGCAGCCTATGCTTCGATCTGAGGTGGAGTTTGTGTTTCTGAGGGATTCCTTCCTCCAGGGCCCCGCTCCCGTGGATTCGCCTCTGCAGGCTCTTTTCTGTGTCAACCCAAAGGCTGGACATGTCTGTGTCTGTCAATGTGCCCCTTGTCAAGTCTCCCCTATGCTGTGTTCTTTGATATTAAGCCCAGGCATTCAACAAATGGATCTATGCAGAATAAATCTGATTACAAATCTAGCAAAAACTATAGCGAATCCTATACAGCTGGAGCTCTGACTACTGTCTGAGTCAACACATTCAGGGCCCAGGGACATACATTGGCAACAACCATTATTGGAGCTCTTGCTGCTCGCTGTCCTTCATGGCTCTCTGAACGCAGAGTTCCTGGAGACATTTCACCTTAGCTGGGGCTCCCTGGTGAGATTTTCTTACCGTGTGGCGTAGAGTGAGGGGAGAAATGTTCTTTGGGTAGAAGGGCCTTCCCAGGCCCTATAACCCTTAGGTTGCCTTTTAGGAGGAGATTGTTGATGTCAACGAGTTCGATGCACAGTATTTGTTAGCACTGACAGATCCAGACTTAGATATTCTTCTCCTCCAACGTCCAGATATGATTTGCCTTATTGTCGTTATTCTTCCGTCCTCCCACCTAAACAAGTACAACAAAACGATAGCCCCATAACCTAGAATCTCAATGAGACATGCTCTCTCATTAGAAGTGAAGATAAGAAAAGTTGCCGTGTGAGCATATTTTCTCTCTCTCTCTCTCTCTCTCCCTCTCTCTCTCTCTCTCTCTCTCTTTCTCTCTCTCTCTCCCCCCGCCCCCCCATGCACAGACCTGGTATCAAAGCTGGGGAGCCCTGGATGCCATGTGTGCTCAGGTGATTCACGGGGAAGGACACACCCTTCTGGGGAGCATCGCTTTTCTCATGAAGCCTGACACAGTCCCCAATAATAGAATTTCAGGACACTTAGTAGGACTTCTTTTGAATGAATTGCCACTGAAGGGGTGAGTCCACGTTAGTGGATCAAGTCAGAATTCTCCAGAAGTAGCTGTGGCAGTTGTTCAGAAGGGGGCTGGACCTCCGCGTTACGTAGTTGAGAATCTCAGGTGGCTGTTCTGTGGGATGTACCTGCTCTCCATGAGGGGCGCAGCACAAACCGGGGCCTCAGGGAGGGGGATTTACGAGGTAACGAATGCACTTGGGTTCCTTCGGGCGCTGTCAAAGGCCTCGTCTGTCTGGTTCATCGGTGTGCCCTCAGTGCCTATAGTCGCTGTTCAATAAACACATGGGGGATGAATCGGCTGCATTTGGCGGACTGAATGCAGCAGAAGAGGCAGAAGCTGACGGCGCGGCGCGGCGCGGCCCGACTAGAGGCGTGAGTCGGCTAAGACGAGGGGGCCGCCTTGACAGGTTCCTAGGCTACTGTGTGAGGCACAGAGTTGGCGAAAATAACACAAAATGTAGTAATAGATGTACGTAAAATTCCTAAGAGAGCTCTAAGGAGGAAATTCAATTGTGCTGGAGAACATGCGGGCGAAAATCGGGGCTTCACCGAGGAGGCAAACCTGGCAGGAGCAGGTGAAGACTGAGAAACATGAAAGCTGAGACATTTTGAATAGTCAGAAAGATCTAGAAAGACTTCACGGTTCATCGAAGGAGTGGGAGATGAGCTGGATCGTGAAGAACATGGAGGGGAAGGATGATGGTGGAAGAGAACAATGTAAGCATGGTTTCTGTTGTTGAGGAACGAAGTGTATGACGGGAGGGTCAGCGCGAATCCCTGAACAGGAATCAGAATGCGTGTGTTACAGGGAGTTACAATGGAACTGTCCTTCCTCTGTTTTTACTGAGGCAGCAATAAGAAAATTGACAGTTATCAAGGGGAGCAGGGAACAAAATTCACCACCTACACACTCTGCATGTGTAGAGGAGAAATAACTCTGAAGACTCAGCTCCCCCTCAGCCAGATGAAGGACTTTTTAGGGCAAAAATGCCATAAATGTTGTCCAGTTCCCTGTGGACTAAAGGAAGGTCACTTAGGAGATGAGCTGTGCCATCTTTTGGAGAGTTTTTATCTCCAAAAGGAGAGCAGAAACTCCATTGAAAAGGGCCAGGCGTGCATTGTCCGATGCCCAGGGACTCAGAGAGGACCTGCAAGAGGCCACCAAGAATAGAGAGGTTTTTCATCAGGCGAAAGAGAGCCACAGGAGAGATGAATCTAGCTGGAGACCCATGAAGAATGGTAAAAGCATATTATGAGAGAAAAAGTTTTCCCCAGGGACACCCACGCTAGCCATGTGCTAGGCCCAGCGAGCACAGAGTCATCCAGTCAAGTAAGTACTGTCCTCTCCCCTCCCCTCTCCCCTCTCCTCCTCTCTTTTGGGCCTGACAGTGAGGGAGGGAGAAAGGCTGAGATAAGAAGAGGAGAGGCTCAGTGTCGAACCTCCTTTCCTACTATGGACTTCCAGCCTGAGGCAGGCTTGAGGAGAGCGGATTCAATACTAAGGTCAGCCTCTCGATCACTGCACAGGACTGGACATGTGTGCAACCAAAGCGAGAAGGTCTTTGTGACTTAAAGTGACTCCAATACTGTCCTATTACCCAAGAGTGAACAGAAAAGCCACAACCCCTGCCAAGGTTTTTATTATGTCAACAAGGTTCTAGTGATGGCACTAGAACACTACATGGAGACAGATGTCGGGAGAGCACCAAACGTGAACCCTGGAGGTTGTGGTTTGGGGTTTCTGTGAACTACTTAAGGATTGTTAACTATTGGACCTCAAAAGAGTCACAATTACAGGGTGACATCAGTGATTTCAGGGCATTCGGAATGGGGTAGAGTGTCCAGGGAGCTGAAACCCACGGATAATGTCCCTTTGTGGAAGACAACTGTGACCCAGGATGCCTGCTCTGCTTCCTGATGTGATTCCAGTTTGACCAACCAGCAGCACCCACATAGTTTCAGAAGACAGACACAGGTCAAGGGCCTTGCTTCAGGTGCTTCTGAGGGCCCAAGCCACGTGGAGACATTTGGCCTTTCCAGAGTCTATCACCCTCATGCATGTTGAGAGGCAGAGTGTGGTACATTCATTCATACTGAAGCAGGTGCAGTGTGACCTGGAGCCGGCAGCAGGGGAAGATGCCCGATCTTGGCAGCACCCTGGTCACCACGGCCGCAGTGTGCCTCTGGTGAAGGCAATTCCCTGGTTGTGGCAGAGCGACTCCCCTGGATGGGCCAGCGCTGCAGTGTTCTTCAGAAGAGTCCTTCCTGGTGGCTCAGCCTTGGGTCTATCTCTTCAGCCCTCCCAACGATTCTATAAGCCATTTAATGCCCTGAAATAAATCACCTTCTACTTGAATTAATAGAAGGGATCCTGTTCTCTACCACAAAACCCCAACAGGTACAGCATGGTGTGTAACAAAAAAAATAGAAAACAAAATCAAAATTTGTCTGAGAAGCTGGACAGGAAGGGATAAAGTGCAAAAGAGAACTTTTATCTGGAGACGGTGGTCAACATTCACCGGTTCATTTGTTTACTCATTCATTCATCGCATATTTATGGAGGGCCTCCATGTGCCAGACCCTAGGAGCAGGTAGCCATTCACTGAGGCAAAAGGCCGATGGGCTCCTGTTCTCACGGTGTTCAAGGTCTAATGGGTTACAGTCACGCACCACTTAATGACGGGGACATGTTCTGAGAAGTGCATCATCATTCAGCGATTTTGTTATTGTATGAACTACACAGAGTGTATGTACACAAACCTGGGTGGTATAGCCTGCTACATACCTAGGCTACATGAGGCACATGACTGTACCCCTCTTTCCCTCTCCATTCTCCCTATCTGATATTAGAAAGCAGAGTGTCTTGTTCAACCGAAGAATTTAGTTTCTAGAGAGCTAAGAGTTCCAGGAGCCAAGATTTACCCTCAACTCAGGCCACTCATAAATACTAATGATTGAATTTTTCCCTCCAGGTACACCAATAATGAACAAATAAACAGAAACTTACCATTAATCTGTTATCTTAAGATCAGGGTTTGCTTCACACATGCCTAGAACACATTTCTTACTATCAGCACAGTAAATTCCCCTCTAAATTCTTTCACTCCGGGATGAGATCTGTGTTCAGCAGCCAGGGAGGGGGTTGCGCAGATCGCCCTGTAAGAGAGAACCTGCTATGAGGCCTGCTGTCCGCTGAAAGTTCATTTGGAATCTGCCTTAGCTTTGGAACTGATCTGTCACTGGCTGAGCAGCCCTAGTCGAGACCAAGATCGGCACGGTACAAGGGACAGTCATTTCTTCTCCATGGGCAACATTTACACCTAAATTTATCACCCAATTCTCCCTCCTATTCTTCCTTTCATATTATTATCTGACCTCTGTTCTCATCTGACACCTTTCGCCACCTGCACCTGCCTTCTCTCCTCTTTCTCACAAGTATTGCCTCCGTACATCTGCTGGATTCCTAACTTGGTCTTGGCCTCTGCTTCCTGGTGGAACCAACCAGCCCATTGTGCACATTCCTTTTCTTTTGAGAAGTTACTCATTTATTTCTCACTTAAGAGTTTTTTCCACTTGCCTTTGTCTTCCTTATTTCTGAATGAAACCTCCCGTACCTGAGATTCTGACTGCTCTTATCCAGGCCCACCTCAACCCTAGCAGTGCAAAAGGCGATGAGGGGCCCTTGGAAGTAATCTGTGTAAAACAAATAAGTTAGGGAAGATGTTTGGTCATTGCCATCTGACTCCTTGACCTTGGCACAGCTTGGGACAGTCTTTGGCTGCTTTTCATGGAGCTGGGTCTTCTGATGTGATGGGAAGATAATCACCAGTGGACACAGATATGCAGCTTCACCTCCAGCATATGCTAGAGTAATTGTACGCACTGTGAAAATAAAAGACCAAGTGGAAATGCCCTTCCCAACACCTGTACACTTAACGAGCTGCTCATTCATCAGGACCCACTCATCCGTCCTCTTCTTTGTGAGAACTTTTCTGCCCTTCCTGGTACCATCACCCACTAATAATTGCTCTCACACTGCATGGCAATTATTTGAACACGTGACTCCTCCCTAGCTAGGTTGTGAATCTTAAGGGTGGAAGGGTGTCTGTCTGAGGCATTTTATTATCCTTTTCATAGGTGTGGACCTGATACTTTGTAGGAGCCCAATAAGTGTTGAGTCAGTGGAAGGCGTATGCATGTCTGAAACAAGGCAATGGGCTGGACACTACTGAGGAGGCCCTTTGGTCTGCAATTCTGGTCCCGGTCTCAGCCCAGGGCATTGCTGTGTGTTTGGTCGGTTCAGCGAATATTGGCCTTTACTCATGGCATGGTGAAGAGCAAAGAACAAAAGGCAGGAGTTCAGTCTTGGCCCCTCACTGGGCTTCAGTTTCCTTATCAGTTGAGAAAGAGACCTGGTTGGATAGTCTGTAAGGATCTTCTAGGTCTGTGACTCCACATTTCTGTGTTGGAGGACACGTAGCCGTGTCATCTGCCTGCCCCTTCGCTTCCCAGGCGAACCTGGCTGACCTAGAGATGGAACCTCCCTGACTGTTGCTTGAACACCCCCCATAGCCGCTTGCTCAGGTTAGTGGGAGACAGGCTTTTCTGCCCACGGCGATGAGGTAACGTCTGTACTCAAGCATGAAGGATCACAAAGAGGAGGGGTAAATGCTTCTGCTTGTTGCTTTTGCAAATGTTATCCAATTTTATCTCTCTCTACAACCACTCTGTGTGGTTAATATAATCTCTGATTTTAAAGGTGGGGAAATGAGACTCGGTGGTTTAAAAACATGCCCTGGTTCACACAGCTAAGGAACTAAGAGAGGTGGGGTTTCAAGCCAAGTGCCCAGACTCCATCCAACTGCTGTTATTCCAGGCAGAAGGAAGGTGCGAGTAAAAGTGCTGAACTGGAAAAGCGTAGAGGGTTTGGAAACTAGGGAACGGTGCAGGAAGAGGGCAGAAAACAGAGGGTCTTTGAAGGGGGAAGGTGGGAGACAACACCTGCATGGGCGTACGGGTCAGCCATTGACAGTGAATTTGACATGCTCTGCCCAACAGGGAGCCATGGAAAGTTTGGAGTACAGATAGGATGTACTCATTTATTATGAAGGTTAATCTGGCTTTGGAATAAAGTATAGAGCTAGTGAGGAAAGACGAGAGCCCTCTTAGAAAGCCATCCTCCATGATAAATCATTCAACCAACAGATTGCTCTGTGTACAAACTACTGGGCTTCCCACTGTGAGAAATACAGAAATGAAAGAGGCATGGCATCTTAGGAACTTAGAAAAGAGATAACACGAGCACTAATAGACCCATATGGTCTTCCAGATGTAAGTGCTACAGAGGTACAGCCAAATCCCCGCCTTCGTAGAGTTCTCCATTGAGTTTGAAAAGGGTCAGAAGTGAGTTTCGGGTTATCCCTTGCACTAAAAATTGGGTTTCTTCTCTTCCTGTTTGCTTAGATGTCCAAATGTTCATCTTTCAGTATAAAAACAAATTGTGACTCACTGCCTTTTCTCCTTCTCCTTTAGACCACAATCTCCTTCCTCAGCATGAATCAAGGTATAGGGGACAGCCGCAGGGTTTCCAGGAGCCCGGGTCAGTGTCAGATCCGCAGTGCAGAGGCGGGCTGGCGGAGCTCCCTGCGCTCCTTTCCTCTTTACCGGCTCTTCCACAGAGGCCAGGACTTTTAAATCTCTGGGTGTCATTAGCTCACTTGACCCTGGAATCCCTTTGCCTCAGGGTATGTGAAGCCGCCCTTCTTTCTGTTTTGTTTTTGTTCTGTTTTGTTACCTCACTTCACAGGGACCCACCTGCCCCTCAACCCCATTACAGGACTGACCTCACCTTCAGTCACCCACTGAGTGCTGAGGTATCAGTTCTTGGATGTTTAATAACCATTTCAGGAGAACATTCCTCGCTCTTAAATAGCTTTGAACTAGACATATAGGCAATAGAGAAACTGACAGGCTATTTAACTTCATTCTCCACTTTCTTTATCTTACGTCTTCTCCTGTTGTCTTTTTAAGCTTCTCCTCTTTCCCCGGGACTGTGTTATGAGAGACGGAGCAGGATGCAAGGTTATTTACTTATTCATTACAATTTTATAAAATGAAAGAATGCCCTATGCCAGGCACTTTGCCGAGAGCTTTCTCTTTGGGATTCCAGTTCCTGAGCAAGAACCCACTGGCTGGAAGTGTGCCATGCCACTGGCCCTGAGCGGTAAAATTCACCCTTTCATTTGTCTCCCTGTCCTCCTAATAACCACCTGCATTCCATACAGCGGCTACTAGGGACAAAGTCCCACTGCAAAAGAACAGAGTGACAGCTGTCAGAGGGGAAGGGGGCTGGGGACTGGGTAACAATGGGGGCAGGATTAAGCAAAGAAAAGAAAAACTCATAGACACAGACAACAGAATGGTGCTTACAAGAAGGAAAGAGGGGTCAGGGGCAGTAGAGGAGGTTAAAGGGGAGATAAATGGTGATGGAAGGAGATGTGAATTGGGGTGGCGAATAACAGTACAATATATAGATGGTGTATTATAGAATTGTACCCCTGAAACCTTTATAATTTTATTAACCAGTGTCACCCCAATAGATTCAATTAAAAATAAAATTTAATTTAATTTAATCTAATTTAAAAAACCGAAACGGAGAGTGATACCAAACTAAAAATAAGCAACAGATCTTTGCAAGGCTCTGTATTCTGACCGTTGCCCTTGTCATTGGCTTCTCCTAATTAAAAACTACTCAGTGACCTGTGGAAACCCGTGTGCGAATACTGATGTGACTGTGCTTATCATCACTGCCTTGGTTAGTCTCATTAAATATTTACAGAGTCCCACAGTACGAGGTGCTATGTCACTGTTAATTGTACATGAAGACAGTTTCTCAAAATCCTCAAAGTCAGAATGTATAATAATAAAGTAAAGGTGAAGGAAAAACTCTCTGAGAATTGAGTCTCACCTCTGCCATTTTGCCTCAGTCCCTTTATGTTTTAAGAAAGGTTTGGAAAAATGAGTTTTCACTTCTGGTTTGGGACTCTGTGATCCTGAACTCATCACATCCTTTCTAATAGTATTCTCTCATCACTGTTTTTTCTTCTTTATTTAACCATTTCCTGTCTCTTTCTCCCCTTTTTCCTCTCTCTGTCTCTCTCCACCCTCCCCTTATCAATCCAGCTTACTAGCAACTCTATGGCCTGAGTTTACAAGTAACAACTTCCAGAACACAGTGTACAAAAATCATGACTGTTATTCCAAGCTTGCACAAGAATAAGAAAAAGAAAACCATTTTTTCCCTTGTGGATGAACTCCTGGAAAAACCAAGTCTCATTTATGAATTAGTAAGTGGGCATTAGGGCTGAGATCCCAAACTTCCTGTTCTCTGAGCTGCTGTGACGGAGGAAGAAACTTTCCACTATCCTTATAGCGTCTTCCTGCTAGTCTAACAATCAAATCGACATGAGACAGATTAACAAGAGAAAATGACCAAATTTAATTACATATGTACATATGGGGACTTCACTTACATGAGAGAGTCAGAGACTCCTACGTACACAAGAGGTTCACAGACAGAAAGGAAAATGAGGCATATATGTCATTCTGAGCTAAGGGTGAAGAAAGGTACTTCTGGGCTTCAGAGGGTCATTGCAGGACAATAAAAAGAGCAGATATTCAGTGATTCAGTAGTTTGCCCTGCCATATGTGAAAGTCATAAATGTTATTTCTCGTGATAATTCTTATTGCAGTCAAGTCCCCTAACTGAAATTCTTCAAGGGAGAGAGAAAAATTTCTTGTGAGCCCACAGGATCTAGATTGCCTTTAGCTCAAAATAATTCACATGCCAAAGTGGCACATTTTGGGGAGGCCTGTTCTGAACCCCTCCACTGCAAACTTTAAAAGAGTCTTGGGGAAAATAAATGAAAGCAGAAATAAGTTATGTGTTGTTAGATTTTTCTGTCCTCCTGGCCTTTCTTCTTGTCATGTATTGGACTGGTCAAAAATAAAAGACACATTTTTCATTTTCACCAATAACTTTCTTGAACAACAAATTCACCGTTTTGTTCCACTACCTTCTGCCATATTTTAGGCAACTTTGCAATTCCATCTTCCCAAGACTTTTTATCTTTTTGAGCAAAGAACTGTTCCAGGTGCCTTTTGCCATCTTCCAGGGAATTGAAATTTTTTCCATTAAGGGAATTTTGTAAAGACCAAAATAAATGGAAATTGGAAGGTGCAATGTCTGTTGAATACGGCAGGTGAATCAGAATTTCTCAGCCAAGCTGTAACAGTTTTTTCCTGGTCATCAAAGAAACATGCGGTCTTGCGTTATCCTGACAGAAGATTATAAATTTTGTGTTGACTAATTCTGGACACTTTTCATCGAGTGCTGCTTTCAGTTGGTCTAATTGGGAGCACTACTTGTTGGAATTTTCTGGGAGGAGCTCATGATAGAGGACTCCCTTCCAATCCCACCAAACACATATCACTTTCTTTAGATGAAGGCTGGCTTTTGGTGTGGCTGGTGGTGGTCATTCCACTTGCCCCTTGATCTCTTTTGTTGCACATTATTGTAAAACATCCACTTTTCATGACCCGTCATAATTTGTTTTAAAAACAGAATGTTTTCATTACATTTAAGTAAAGAATTGCATGCAGAAATATGGTCAAGGACGGTTTTTTTCTTTTTTTGCTTAAGTGGAACTCAGACATCAAAGTGATGAACAAAACCAAGCTGGTACAAACGATTTTCAATGCTGGATTTGGGTATTTAAAGTATGTCAGCTATCTCCGGTGTGACATAACATTGATTGTCCTCAACTGGTCTCAATTTGATTGCTATCAACTTCAGCTGGTCTACCCGACTGTGCAGCATTGTCCAGTGAGAAACCTCCAGCACGTAACTTCACAGACCTCTTTTGACATGTTCGATCATTCACAGCACCTTCTCAATACACTGCACAAATCTTATTCTGTGTTTCAGTTGTGTTTTTACCTTTCTTGAAATAATAAAGAATAATATGCTGAATATGTTGCATATTTTCTTCAATCTTCAATATTAAAATGGCTACACAAAAATTCACCAGTTTTGATAAGTTTTTTAAAAATGCATGCTGATATGACAGCTGTCACAATATGATCTAACAAAACTGTTTTGAATGAAGTTAAAAGACAACTAAGTGCCACTAGAGCCAGCATGGAAAGAAAACAAATGAACTTGTTAGCTAACCCAACAGTTTACCTAGGCTATTTGTTACAACTTTGTTTCAACAGGGTAGAGAGAAATGAGCTCTTAATGACCAAAGGTCATTTATTAAGTTCTTAATGGAGTATCACAGTTGAAACTTCATGCTTGTGCGTTTCCTGAGGGCTCATGACACAAGCCCAGCACTTTTAGTCGGTATGCAGTGAGTGCTTTATTTTGAAGGAGTCGATGATGTACGAGGTTACACTTCTTGCAATCTTCTCAGAGGCAGGGGTTATTGATGATGATTGTATTTTAGAAACAAAATTTAGTGGCTGGGACTGACAAGTACCTGTTTCTGATTTTGGAATTTACATGAAACTACAACTGTCTAAGAAGGATTTTTTCCTTTGTGACTCATTGAAAGAATGAATCCCCCTTACTGAAAAGAGTAAGTGTGTAAAAATTGGGGTGATCTCAGAAAATTAAACATGTAATGTCATGCTCATAGCTCGCAAAATCAGAAGCTGAAACATGTAAAGGATTTAAAAGTAAGATCTTAGAGTAAACTCAACCGTCACTTAGTGTGGTCACAACTCTGGAGTAGCTGTGGTGTTGGGGTGGGCACTAGCTAAGGCATCTAGGAACATTCTGGTTTAAGCTGGGAGACAGGAATCATATAGCAGCTTCTTTCTGTTTAACCTCAGAAGGCTAGAGGAGGCGGCCTTGCCAAAGTATTTAAAACATGAACGAAGATAATTAACCAGCTGGTGTTGACGACTACTACCACAGTTCATTGTGGTAAAGCACTCACCTTCGGCACACTCTGACCAGCTTGGGTTTAGGGACAGGACTTTGGAAGATTATAGAAGGAAATAAAGTCTCACAGTCACACGTTTCTAGATATAAAAGGACATGTAAAAACATTTTAATTCTAATCCCTCATCGCCAAAACCCAATTCAATAAAAAAGATAGGCACCCAGGGCAATATTCTACTCTGTGAAGGCCTAAAGGAAGATGTATTTCTTCAAGCGAAACCGCAGGGGCCATGAGAATGTCTGACTGAGTGTCTCTGATGGTAGGTGGATGGAGGCCGGGGATGCTCTGCATGGCACCCCAGCACCAGGGCCCCGCCTCAGTGCAAACTGCCAGTTTCTCTCACCTCGATTGTTGCATTAGTTCTCCAACTAGACTCCTTGCTTTTGCTCTCCTCTCTCCAGCATTTGTTTTTCACATAGCAGCCAGAGTCTTCTCATAAAAATGAAACTCATGTTGTGCTGCCTCCTGCATCAAACTGTCTAGCGGTTTTCCTTCCACTGCAGTTAGAATATCACGTTATCACATTTTATTCTTACTCTGGTCTGGTCATTATACTCCTGTTCTGGTCTACAGAGCCCTGCAGAGCCCTCGTCCCCACTCACATCTCCAGCCTCATCTCAGACTATCTTCCTCTTGGAGCGTGTGCTCCAGGCACAATGGCCTTCCTTCTGTCCCTTGAGCACGTAGGGCATGTCCCTGCCCAGGGCCTTTGTACTGTCACTCTGACCTTATAGCCACTCTGACCTTAGTTCTTCACATGGTTACCTCCTTCTTGTCCATTGGGCCTCAGCCCAACCACACCTCTTCCATGAGAACTTCTTTGACCTCCTAGGCTAAATCAGCTCAGGAGGTCACTCATAATCACATTCCCTATTCTATTTTCTTCATAGTCTTTAACACTTCCTAAAACTACTGTGTTTATTTAATGGTTTAGTAGTTCACTAACTGTGTTCTATCATTGGAATATGAACTTCAGAGAATGTAAGCTCATGACCATGTGGCACACTGCCTTGTACCCAGAAATAAATCCTAGGCACAGGGTAGGTCCAGAATAAATAATGTTGGTTGGTGTCAATGAGTGGCGGGATTTAACCCATTCTCCCACCCTCATGGCACTGACATGCTCCATGGATAGGACATACATTTTCCTTTGTAAAGTAGGTTGAAGTGCCTATTTACTTCAGAGGAAGGGCCTGTCCAGGACACACATTAAGATACTTAAATCACTTAGAATTGTGGGACGGCTCATGCACAGCATCTAATGTCACCCAAGAGGGGCAGTATGGCAGTCTGCAAAGGTGACCAATACCAGTGTCTTCCCTCTTTGCATATGCATGCCACTTCACCATTAAGGGGTGGAGTCCATTTCTCCTTTCCTTAAATCTAATTGGCTGGTGATTTGTTATTTACCTAATAAATAGAATGCAACAAGGTGATGTGGTAGAACTTTTAAGCCCAGGTCTTATAGAAGTGGCAGCATCTACTCTCTCTTGAAAATAAGCTGCTATTGACTTCTGATCAAGATGGCGGCATAGGTAAACATGACTTGACTCCTTGCACGGCCACATCAAAATTACAACTAAAATATAGAACAACCATCACTCAGAATCATCAGAATCGAGTTGAATGGAAGTCTGATAACTACAGAACTAAAGAAACCACATCCATCCAGACTGGTAGGAGGGGCAGGGACATAGAACGGACTGATCCCACATGCATGTGTGGTGAATAAAAATTTGGGAGGGATATCTCAGGAGTGAGGAGGAGTTCCAGCCCCACACCAGACCTCCCAGCCCAGGGTTCCAGCGCCAGGAAGATAAGTTCCCATAACTTCAGGCTGCAAAAACCAGCAGGGACTGAGTCAGTGGAAGAAACTTTTGGAGCCCCAGGCAGTTCCCCTTAAAGAATCCACACATGGTCTTACTCAGACTCATACCCTCTGAGCTCCAGTACCAAGGTAGCAGCTTGAAAGGCACCAGTGGCACACAGGGAAGAACTGAAGTGTTGGGCATAATGGCAGGAGCTGGGGGACAGCTTTATCCCAGACAGAAAGGTGGGCAGAGGCCAGTGTCCCTTTTCTAAGCCTTCCCCCCACAGAACCACAGAGCCTGCAGGCAGGTGCCATATCTGAGACTCCATCGACCTGGTTAACACACCATTGGCCCTGCCCTGGAGATCTCCCTGAGACTCTGGCCCACACAACTTACAGGCCCCCCTAACTGTTAACTGTGACTTTTCCATATAAATGGTTTGTCTTGATTCATACTTCACAACTTGCTAAATCTTCTCAAACAACAAACAGACAGCCTCAGTGAGTCCCCAGCCCTTGTACCTCTTGCTAAGTAGCACCAGAACTGGCATTAGCAGCAGCCAGCCTAGATTCACAGCTTGGCTTAACCTGGGAATTTCCAAGACCAGCACAAGTAGCAGCCATCTCAGATGGCTTTATAGCTCAGGCAGGGTAGCCCCAGGCAAATCACAAGTGGGGGCTGACCTTGGCTTTCACTGCCTGGGAAACCCCAGCCCTTGTATAACCAGTAGATACCTTCAGACCATATTGGAATACCACCACCCTGCTGCTACACAGCTGATCATCTATGGAGCACAGAGGTTGGTGGCCAGTGGTCACAGCCAGGTCTTGCAGCTGACTGGCCTGGCTAAATCCCTCCCATTGATCTGCCAACAGCAACCAAGGCTCAGCTATAAGAGGAGGGTGTACTCAGCCCAAACAAAGGCTGTACCTTGAGTACCCAGCTTGGGGGATAGGAGAGGCTGTGCTACTGGACCCTATAGGACACTTAACTACATTAGGCCATGCTCCCAAGACAGGGAGTCATTGTAGCTCTACCTAATACAAAGAAGTATGCACAGGGAGGCTGCCAAAATGAGGAAACAAAGAAACATGGCCCAAATGAAGGAACAGATCAAAACTCCAGAAAAAGAAAACCAAATGGAGATAAACAATCTATCAGATGTAGAGCTCAAAACACTGTTTATAAGAATGCTCAAGGAACTTAACGAGGACCTCAACAGCATAAAAAAGATCTAGTAAAAAATGAAGGATACACTAATTAATATAGAGAACAATTTACAGGGAAACCACAGGAGAGTGGATGAAGCTGAGAATCAAATCAATGATTTAGAACATAAGGAAGCAAAAAGACAACCAATCAGAAAAACAAGAAGAAAAAAGAACCTAAAAAAATGAGGACAGTGTAAGCAGTCTCTGGGACAACTTCAAGCATTCCAACATTCACATCATAGGGGTGCCTGAAGGAGAAGAAAAAGAACAAAAAATTGGAAATCTATTTGAAAAAATAAGGAAAGAAAACTCCCCTAACTTGGTGAAGGAAATAGACATGCAATAGACATGTCCAGGAAGCACAGAGAGTCCTAAACAAGATAGATGAAAAGAGGCCCATGCCAAGACACATAATTAAAATGCCAAAGGTTAAAGATAAAGAGAGAATCTTAAAAGCAGCAAGAGAGAAACAGTTAGTGACCTATGGTGGAATTTCCATAAGACTGTCAACTGATTTATCACAAGAAATTTTACAGGTTAGAAGGGATTGGTAAGAAATATTCAAAGTCATGAAAAACAGGGAACTACAACCAAGATTGCTCTACCCAGCAAAGTTATCATTTAGAATTGAAGGGCAGATAAAGAGCTTCCAGACAAGAAAAAACTAAAGGAGTTCATCACTGCCAAACCATTCTTATATGAAATGTTAAAAAGACTTATTTAAGAAAAAGAAGATCATAACTATGAACAATAAAATGGCAATATATACATATCAATAACTGAATCTGAAAAACAAACTAAACAAACAAGAAGAACAGAAACAGAATCATGGATATGGAGAACATTTTGATGGTTGCCAGATAGGAGAGCGGTGTGGAAGAATAGGTAAAGAGATGCGGGGATTAAGAAGTACAAATAAGTAATTACAGGATAGCCATGGGGATGTAAAGTACAGTATAGGAAACGGTGTAGCCAATGAACTTATACACATAACCCGTGGACATGAACAATGAGGTAGTGATTGCCTGAGGGGGTAGGGGTGCTGGGTGGAAGGGTGCGAAGGGGGAAAATTGGGACTACTGTAATAGCATAATCAATAACATAGAATTTAAAAAAGAAAATAAGCTGCTATGAAGTTCGACACACTAGAATTTTGTGCTTTGAGGAAGCTCAAGCTATCCATGTATAGAAGCTGCAGGGAGCAGCGCTAAGGCACCGGATGTCTGAGGGAAACCTTGAACCTTGCAGTCCACCCCGTAAATGCCGTCTAGTGATTGCTCCCCAGTCCATGGCACTTCAAGCAGAAGAACCTACCATCAGAGCCAAGTTAAACTACAAAATCACAATAAATTAGTGTTTCAAGACACAGTCAGTTTTGGGGTGGCTTGTTATGCAACAGATGGCTAATGTTAGGCTCTATTGCCATGGGATTTTATGTAACTAGATCCTGAGCATTAAAGAAATTTTGAGTTTCTCAGGCTTTAATCTATAAATAAATCATCAGGGCATACTGTTCAAAGGCAGGTTTTGATCCTGCAGGGCTGGCTGGGGTTGAGATTCTGTATATGTTGCCACCACCTAAGTGATACTTATGCTAATGGCAAAGTGCATGGGCTACGATTTGAGGAGCAAGGCCAGTCCCCAGCCTTCAGGAAGTTTCACACTTAAATCATCTTAGAAAACCCTTGGCTTCCCGCATGCACAGTTGAGAAAAAAACTAGTTTGAAAAAGGACTGTTCAAATAAGTTTGGGAAATAACATCGCTACTAGAGATTCACAATGTATATTAACCAATCAAAAGCTCTGCATAGCTCCTTCAGTAAAGAAACCTATTTGACTCTATTTAGCATATTTCCTAAGAGTATTTGATTGTATCTACTAATGTCTTAAAGAGCTCGTGTTCTTTGGGACATACCTGGAGAAGCACAAAACCACTCTATTTTTTAAAATTAACTTAGCCAGTTTCACATTATCCCTCAATAATGAATATTTATGTTGCCCAGTTTCTCAGTCCAAAAGTATTTCCCCCTTAGAGTGAATCTAATTCCTCACTCTTTGTTGCAATGTAAGAAATCACTAGTCATTTCTCGATAGTGTGGGAGAACCATAGCATTCCCCCATTATTTAGCCCTTTCAACACTTGAAGGTCTCCACTCTTTGTCAAGGTCCTTGATCTTCCAGTTTGGTCAGTTTTTCTTTCCATTTCCCAGCACTTTTTTTGTTAAGCTCTACCACTTAACTGCCTGAGTGACCTTGGAATAGTTTCTTGATGTTTCTAAACATAAATACCCCCAGTTGTACTCCTAGTATGGAGGTGACTATTAAATGGAACATGAAAAGATGCTCAACACCACCAATCATGAGGGAGATGCAAATTGAAACCACAGTGAGACATCACCCTGTCAGAATGGTTATATCAATACATCCACAAATGACAGGTGTTGGCAAGGATGTGGAGAAAAGGGAATCTTCATGCACTGTTGGTGGGAAAGGAGATTGGTGTAGCCACTGTGAAAAACAGTATGGAGGTTTCATCAAAAAATTAAATATGGAACTGCCTCATGACCCAATGTTTCCACTTCTGGGTATTCAAAGAAACCTAAAATACTAATTTAAGGGAATATATGCAACCCTGTGCTTATTGCAGCATTATTTATAATAGCCAAAATAGGGAAGCAACCCAAGTGTCCATCGATAGAAGAGTGGATAACGAAGCTGTGATTATGTGTGTGTGTGTGTGTGCGTGTGTGTACACACACACATGATGGAATATTACTTGGCCATAAAAAGAATGAAATCTTACTAATTGTGGCAACATGGATGGGCCTAGAAGGCATTATGCTAAATGAAATGAGTCAGACTGAGACAGACAAACACCATACGATTTCACTTATATGTGGAACCTAAAGAACAAAATAAATAAACAATAAATTAAAACAGGCTTATAGACTCACAGAGAGTGGACCAGTGGATACCAGAGGGGAGGTAGTTGGGACTTGGGGAAAGAGGTGAAGGGATTAAGAACTACACATTGGCAGTTACAAAATGGTCATGGAGATGTAAATCACAGCATAGGGAATGTAGTCAGTAATGTTGCAGTAACTATGAATGGTACCAGGTGGGTACTGGAAATATTGGGAGAACACTTTGTAAAGTACATGACTGTCTAACCACTATGCTGAACATTTGAAACCAGTATAAAATAATATTGAAAGTAAAATGTAATAGAAAAATTAAAAAAATAAAAATTAAAGAGAACTGAAGATTAAAAAAGAAAGGGTATGTGCTAAACATCACTAATCATCAGGGAAATGCAAATTAAAACCGCCATGAGATATGACCTCCTACCTGATAGCATGGCCATCAACAGTGAGTCAACAAATGCCAAGTGTCGGTGAGGATATGGAGAAAAGTGGACACTTGTGCAGTGTTGGTGGAATTGTAAATTGGTGCAGCCACTATGGGAAACAGTATGGAGTTTCCTCAAAAAATTAAAAATAGGATTACCATATGATCCAGCAATCTCACTTCTGGGTATTTACCCAAAGAAATCCAAAACACTAAATCAGGAAGATATGTGCTCCCCTATGTTCACTGCAGCATTATTTACAATAGCCAAGCTAAGGAAGCAACCCAGATGTGCATCAACAGATGAAGGATAAAGAAGAGATATATATATATAAAATATAAAGAGATATATATATATAAATGGTATATTATTTAGCCATAAAAAAGAAATGTTGCCATTTGAAAGAACATGGATGGACCTAGAGAGTGCTGTGCTAAGTTAAATAAGTTAGACAGAGAAAGAGAAATACTGAATAATCTCACATATATGTAGAATCTAAAAATCAAAATAAATGAATGAACAAAACAATGCAGAAAACAGAGCCATAGATATAGAGAACGAGCTCATGGTTACCAAAAGGGACGGGGTTAAAGGATGGGAATTTAAAAAATCATTTCCAGCGTAAAATCACACACATCAAATTAAACAAGCAAACAAAAATGAATGGACCTATGTGAAGCACTTAGCATAAAGCCTAAGAGTCCTAATCACCCAATAAATGTCAGCTCTTATTATCACCATTGTGGGTCTCACAGCTTCAACTCGCCGGCGTTATGGGTGTTCAATTCCCCCTGAGGCTGGGGAGGAGAAGAGTTTGGGGCGATATGTGGCTGACTGAAACTCAGCTAATTCCACCGTCTGATTTGAGTTGCTATTCTTAGCTACCTTCACACCAAATCTTTTCCCCGGAACTGCCGAACAGCTTCACAAGGTTCAGGCTAAAGTTAGAGTCTGAATCTGTGTCTCTGGGAGTCCACCCACTCCTTGTCTCTGGAAGCTGTTCTTTGGGACTGGCACTGGCATTTCAAGGGTTATCTGCTCTTCCTACATTTTTATCTTCTTTCCCAAAACAAGTTGGAGATTGGTGGGCAGAAGCCAGACTCGATACTGTAGGCTTTGCACTGAAACGTGGCTCTGTATAACATCCCTTCTACCAGTTTTCCCCTTTATTCAGGAGACTGCCTGTAAACAGGGTTACATTTTGTGCTTTTCTGTTTCTCATTTGCTTAGGAGCGAGCAGGCAGCTTCTCATCCATATTAAAAAGGCAGGGCACTTTTCTTTTCCCTGGTTCCTCTCTCCGGCCTTTTGCAGACCCCACTGCAGATATAACCTCACACCGTAAGCCTCTGCTCCTCTAACGGGAGCACAGAGCACTCAAGCTGCCCTTACTTCCCTCTTTCCTGGCCTTGAAAAGAAGTAGCTCTGGTCACGGGACAGACTTCCTTTTCCATGAAGTGGGAAAAAACCTGCTGCATGTAGTTTGCCTTCAAGCCTGAGACCAAATACTTTACCTATAATCTTATCCGAACGTCCATTTGTATCGATTTTTTACCGAAGATACCCAAGGGATCTAAGGCTTAAAGGAGGTGACGTAACTTGTCCTAGGTCACAGAGCTGGTCAGTGAAAGGGCAGAGATCCAACCAGAGCCTGGAGAGCTCCAGCACCTCGCCGCTGTTCACAGCCTATGAAATCCTCACTTGGGAAGCCTGCTCAGGCAGTTTCCAGGGTGGGGGTGGGGTGCAGTGCGGAATTATGGCCCCTGGAGGGGCTGCAGGGCCTGCCTGTGGTGACCTAGCCCACTTCTCTTCCTCTAGCTGGTCCACTGAAAGGTTGTCCCTTCTAATTCTAAACAGGAGAGACAACATCTAGATGCCATGGCGGAGTCTGACAAATCTGTTGGGCTTTCAAGACCCTTACACAGGAAGTTTTAGCCTGAGGTTTCTATTTGTGTCTGAAAAAAATCTGTGTGCTGAAATTGAAACCAGTGTTACTTTCTTTTTAGCTTCCCACGGATAGGAAACGAATCCAGGGAAGTTGCTGCTTGAAACTGGAATGCACATATGGTGCTAGTCTTAGGACTATTGTGGGTTCAAGGAGAGTTTTATTGCCAGTCTCATCACAATAAGCACTTTGCCTATTATATTAACTGTAAAGTAAAAAGTGGCAATGACTTTGATTTTGTCATTGAGTCCTGGGTTGGGGTTTTTTGTATTTTTTTTTAATGGCTTTGCTCCTCAAAGTGTGTCTCCAGGACCAGCCGCATTAGTATCACGTGGGAGCTTGTTGTAAGTGCAGACTCTCAGGCCCCCACCCTGGAACTACAGAATCAGGATCTGCACTTTAACAGCACCCCCAAGCTTACCCATGTGTACGAAAGGTTTGAAAGGTACTATTTTATGGAACTTAAAGCTTGAGGGTGGGGTACAGATGGCCTAGATATTAAGGCAATTGTTCACAATGCTGGCTGAACTGTAAAACATATTAGACGGGGCCCCCCTGCTCAAGATTCTACATTCCTTTATCTTTCATGTGGTTTGGGCACGGGCTATTTTGAAAAGCGTCTTGGGTGATTCTATGTGCAGTCGGGGCTCACTCAGCACCACTGCCCAAAGCAAAGCAGAGTCCTGGCTCTGCAGCACTGTGTCCCCCACCACGAAGATGTGGATCAGTGGGAGCACAAGGGGTCTCTCTGCCGGACTCTCTAAGGCAGCAGGGATGCAGACCAGGTTCAAGGGAGGACAGTACAATAAATACTGAAACATACAACCAAGCGCTATCATGTGTGCTTTTTTTTGTGGGGGGGGCAATGAAAAGGGCACCATGGGGGTTATGCTCAGAGTCAGGGTTGGGAAAAATGCACCATTATTCTTCCAACTCAGCAGACGCAGTGTTCATGGGGAAGACCTAACGTGCTTCATCCATGATTTTAATATCTTTCATCCAGATGTGTGCCCGTCTGGGGGTTGTCAGGCTTCGCAAAATAAAAAACAAAACAAAGCACGGGACACTCAGTTAAATTTGAATCTCAGAGAAACAAGGAATAATTATTTAGTATAATTGTCTAGTATGAAATATTTGGGACATATTTACGCTAAAAAATTATTCACCACATTTATCTGAAATGCAAACTTAACCGGGTGACCTGTATTTCATTTGGTAACTCTAACCTGCTTAGAACAGTGAATCGTAATCAACGCTTCAGGATATCGTGGTCTATAAAGAAAGATGCCCTTGATGAATATGAGGGTGAGCAGTTGTGTGTGTGTGTGTGTGTGTGTGTGTGTGTGTGTGTGTGTGTCGAAGATACTGAAAGCGGGGAGATGTTCGCCCTCAGGAGTGAGGAGAGAGACACATGTTTCAATAATAATGAAAAGAATGAGAAGATTTTTTTTCCAGTATGTCAGGGGAAATTCACCCATCAGTTACAAACTGAAAACACTGAGCAAGCCTTCATAAAAAGAATTTTTTTTCCATGAGAAATAGACTGTTTTTTGTGTGGAAATTTATAGAAGGGATATATGTTTGTAAAAATTTTAAACTGTACAGACAGGTGTAAAAAGGAAAGGAAAAATGTATCAAATGCCCTCATTGTGTCTTAACTTTCATTTGTGAAATTTTTCCAGAAATTTCTTAGCATGGATTAACGTGTATACATATAAATTTTTCAAATTTCAAAAATGAAAACATCCTTTACACCTTTCTGCAAGTTGCTTTCATTTTCACGTAACAGTATATTTTAGATATCTTTTCATACATGTACATATAAATATATCTGCCTCATTCTTTTTAAACAACTGTATTATAATTTATTACGTTATAGGAATACTTTCAATTATTATTTCTTTCAGGGACACTTAAAAGTACTTTCTCTGTGCAGAGTTTTGCATAATTGGATGCTTCTCATCATTCAATATTCGATTCATCATCAATACTTGATATCAGTTCAATTATCATCTCAGAGGGGCATTCTCTGTCCTCTGTAACAGACAGGGCTTTGTGCCTACCCACACCCTCACTTTCCTAACAAATTACCCTGTATTGTTTTTCCAAGAGTGTCTGTCGCCATCCCAAACGATCTCAATGTTGAGTTTTTTATTTATATCTGACTTTCCACACCATTTTTGCGCCTGAAGGCAGGGACATTGTCTACTTATGGCTGTTCTCCAGCACCGAGATCATCCACAAACACACAGTGGGCGCGCAAAACATATCTGTTAGTGGATGAATGATCAAATGATGGGATTGAGCATGCTGTGGCTTACATAAAGATAAATAAGGGATGACCAGGAAGCTTGTACTTTATTGAATGGGGATGGAAAATGAAGATAACTTTAATTCATATTGTTTGAAGAGAGGGATACAATCAATTCCGTGGGAGCCCACGAAGGGGGCATGTCATTCACAGTAGGCAGAAAGGAAAGGTACCATTGAGAAAGTGCATTTGAAGTGACAGTGTAAGGATGAAAATGACTGGCAGGTAGGGACTGTGGGGATGGTTGTGCCGGGCAGAGAACACGTCTGGACCAAGTTGGGAGGTGGGTGAGTGCCTGGCATATTTGGGGAGTGGCACCTTGGCCAACATGATAGGAGCTCAGGATGTGTCTCGTGGAGGCATAGTGGATTATGATGATGTCTGAATGCCGTGTTGAGGAATTTAGAGTTTTTACCCTAAACATTACGGAACTGGGAAAGACTTTTGAGGTGGGGGCGATGGGTTAATTATATATTCTAAGAAGACAATGTTGTCAGCAGTGCAAAATTTTTATTGGAGAAGAAAAAGGCTGGGGTCAGGGGCAGGCATTAAAAAAAGAGAGACAATGAACCTGGTCAGGGCCAGACGGAAAGGTGTGGAGGCGTGGCCTTTCCAGACGGGGAGCATTACCTTCGCGTGATGTCTTTCATCAGGCTCAGGAGTTGGCAAACTATGGCTGATGGGCCAAATCCAGCTCACCACCTATTTTTGTAAGAATAGTTTTATTTGGAGAGAGCCATACCCATTCTTTTACATATGGTCTGGGATGCTTTGGGGTTACATTGGCATAGTTAAGCAGTTGTGGCAGAGACCTTATTGTGTGAAAAGACTAAAATATCTCTTACCTTGCCCTTTACAGAAAAAGTTTGCTGATATCTGGTGAAGACTGACAACGTCTACACAGGCTTATTTCAGAGGTATTGTGGGTTTGGTTCCAGGCAACTGCAATAAAGTGAGTATCACAATAAAGTAAGTCACGCAAGTTTTTTTTTGCTTTCCTAGTGCACATAAGAGCTATGTTTACACTGTGCTTTAGTCTACTTAGTGAAAAATAGCATCATGTCTAAAAAAACCAATGTGCATAACTTAATTTTAAAATACTTTATCGCTCAAAAATGCTAACCAGTATCTGAGCCTTCAGAGAGTCATAGTATCATTTCTGGTCTTGCCTCAGTCCTGACGGCTGCTGACTGATCAGGATGGTGGTTGCCGAAGGTTGGGGTGGCTATGCCAAGTTCTTAACATACGGCAACAATGCAGTTTGCCACATTGATTGACTCTGCCTTTCACGAATGATTTCTCTGTAGCCTAAGATGCTGTTTGACAGGATTTTACCCACAGTAGAGCCTCTATCAAAACTCGCGTCCTCTCAAACTCTGTAGCTGTGTTATCAACTAATTTATGTAATATTCTAAATACTTTTTGTCGTTTCAATAATCTTCACAGTATCTTCACCATGAGTAGATTTTTTTCTCAAGAAATACTTTGTTCATCCATAAGAAACAACTTCTCATCTGTTAAAGATTTATCATGAGATTGTAGCTATTTAGTCACATCTTCAGGCTCCACTTCTGGCGCTAGCTAGCTCTCCAGCTGTTTCTACCACATCAGCAGTTCCTTCTTCCACTGAAGTCTTGAATCCTCGGCTTCATCTGCGAGGGTGGGAATCAACTTCCTCCAAGCTCCTGCTAAGGTTGATATTTTGACTTCTTCCCGTAAATCATGAATGTTCTTACTGGTAACTACAACGATAAATCTTTTCTAGAAGGTTTTCAATTTACCTTGCAAGGACCCATCAAAGGAATCACTGTCTATGACAGCTATAGACTTACAAAATATAGTTCATAAATAATAGGACTTGAAGGGCAAGATTGCTCCTTGATGCATAGGCTGCAGAATAGGTGTTGTGTTAGCAGGCAGGAAAACAACATTAATTTCATGGTATGTCTCCATCAGAGCCTTTGTAAATGAGAAGTAATATTTTGAAAGGAATCTTTTTATCTGAGCAGTAGGTTTCAACAGTGGGCTTACAATATCTAGCAAACCACGTTGTAAACAGATGTGCTGTCGTCCAGGCTTTGTTGTTTTATTTACAGGGCAAAGGCAGAGCCGGTTTGTCATAATGCTTCTGGGACCTAGAGTTTTCGGAATGGTAAATGAGCATTGGCTTTCACTTGAAGTTACCAGCTTCATTAGCCCCGCTAGCAAGAGAGTTAGCTTGTCCTTTGAAGCTCTGAAGCCAGGCATTGACTTCTCCTTTTCAGCTATGAAAGCCCTAGATGCCATATTCCAATAGAAGGCTGTTTCATCTGCATTGAAAATCTCCCGTTCAGTGTGACCGCCCT
The DNA here is from genome assembly GCA_004026545.1 of Mormoops blainvillei. Classification (NCBI taxonomy): domain Eukaryota; kingdom Metazoa; phylum Chordata; class Mammalia; order Chiroptera; family Mormoopidae; genus Mormoops; species Mormoops blainvillei. The sequence continues at coordinate 102,051 of PVJD01004993.1, forward strand.
CACTAATTATCTTAGCTAAATCTTCTGGATATCTTGCTTTTTCATCAGTACTTACTGCTCCGTTCACCTTGAATTTTTTTGTTACGGAGATGGCTTCTTTCCTTAAATCTCATGAACCGACCTCTGCTAGCTTCAGACTTTTCTTCTGCAGCTTCCTCTCCTCTCTTAGCCTTCAAAGAATTGAAGGAAGTTAGGGCCTTACTCTGGAATAGGCTTCAGCTCAAGGGGGTGCTGTGGTTAGGTTGACCTATCCAGACCACTAAAACTTTCTCCTTATCAACAATCAGGCTGCGTAGCTTTCTTATTATTTGCGCTTTTACTGGAATAGCACTATTAATTTCCTTTAAGAACTTCTTCTTTGCATTCACAAGTTGGATAAATGTTTGGTGCAAGAGGTCTAGGTTTTGGCCTGTCTTGGCTTTCAATATGTCTTCCTTGCTAACCCTAATCATTTTTAGCTTTTGATTTAAACTGAAAAGTATGTGAGTCTTCCTTTCACTTGAACACTCACAGGCTATTATAGAGTTATTAATTGGCCTAATTTCAATATTGGGAGCAGGGAGGCCTGAGGGGAGGGAGGGAGGCGGGGGAATGTTCAGTGGAATAGTCAGAACACATACAACATTCATCCAGTTTGTCCGCTCATAGGGGTGTGGCTGGTGGCTCCCCAAAACAATTACAATAGCAGCATAAAAGACTGCTGATTACGGATCACCATGACAAATGAACAATAATGAAAAATTTTGAAATATTGCAAAAGTTACTAAGACTATGACATAGAGACATAAAATGAGCCAAATCTATTGTAAAATAGCACTTGCTCGGTGCAGAGTTGCCAGAAACCTTCAATTTGTAAAAAATGCCATGTCCGTGAAGTACAGAAAAGCAGTGCAATAAGATGAGGCACGCCTGTATATCCTAGATATAGGTCTTAGACACACGCACATCGCCGCCCTCAAAATCTGCCCCTGCTCTCTGGGAGCCACCGGCTGCATCAACCAGCCGTTGCCCTTTGCCTTGCGGTTTTGTTCTGAATCCTAGTAAAGTTGGGGGCCGTGAGAGCCAGAAGCCATGAGACACAGCCCTGAAAAGCTGATTGGGAAGGAGACTGTCATCTCTGGCCAAAGACCAATCAGCTCGCCTTCCTCGAGAACCATTCTTTGCCTTTACGGAGCCCACCAGATTGACCCTTGCGGAACGCTGCCTCCTTGACCTCAGAGCTGTTCGCAACCCAGTCTCTTGTCCCGAATTGGACTCCTCCAAGGACCGTTCAAAGTTTTCTAATTTTCCTTAGAAAAAAAGAGAGCAGCGGTGACATGACAGCACTTCTGCGTGCTGAGGCCCTTTACAGTCACATGCACAGCAAGACGTACCTCAAACAGCCTTAGAGTGGGGAGCCTCATGTTCCTGACAGATGGATGGCCTTTCGGCAGCATTCCTGTTGCTAGGATACATGTCATCTGATTGATGTGACGGAGGAACTCAAAATGAGCCTGGAGGCTTTGCCAGAAATAAATGATAGCGATTTATTCAAGGGTCTTAGACTTTACAAACTGAAAACACAGCTAAGTAAAAATCCAGAAGTGTTTCAAAGAAGAGAGAAAAGTTAAAAGTTCTCATAGTAAAAAGCACACTCTTGAGAATCACATACTTCATTTTTAGCCCTCGGATTTGCCCAGGGTGGTTATCAGTCAGCTGACGGGAAAGCGGTCAGAATGATGAATGCCAGGTGTTCCGGAAGATGAGTGTCAGGAGGTCAGGTCACGTCCAGCGGTTGGGATAATAGGAGTTAGGGGGCTGTATAGGTGAGTCCTTCAGGGGGTACTTAGAGAGTTATCTGGGGGTCCAGAGGCATATCCAGGCAATGACACAGGGCTGGAAAATTTTAAAAATTCAGTTCCCAGGCTAGTTAGAACAAGAACGGGGTCTTTCCTCATGCTTCCACCTGTATTATGTTAACAATTTTAGCGGGCTGGTTAAGGTGACCCATTTTATATATTGCCTTTCTTCACTCTTTCCTCAGATGGCTGCAAGATCTTGGTTGCAATCCCTTTGTTTCCTTAGACCTAAGGACATGCCTTCAGGTTTTCTGTTTTGAATTGAGCCTGTGATGGCGTCAGACAAAATGGGCTGACATTTTCAACAGGCTGAGAATTCACCGAAACATCATTCCTCTATTAGTAACTGTGATGCAGATTTTCCGTTTTGGTGAGTGGCCCTACGGCTCCTTACTTCAAGGTACTCGGTGAATGGGAATTTCCTTGCTGACTTTTCTCAACTTGTTTTTTCCCTGTGATCCACCCACTTGAAAATCACTTCTTGCCTATAAATAGTTCCTACTTTTTTCTAGAGTCAAGAGTTTGTTTGTAGGTTGTTTACTGGGATGTCACCAGCCAAACTGCAGTGTCAGGCTGCTCAGGGGAAAGCTAATTTCCTTTTGAGAACTGCCATTCTGAAAGCTGCCCATCTTTTGTGTCTATCATCCATAGGAACCAAAGTCCATGCATCTTTATGATGAGTGATATACCAGCAAGCTAAATAAAAATGATTTCACTCTTGGAACTAGAAATTGATAACACTGGTGTGAACCGACCCCACTGCGACACACACAGAATGATGTCACAGGATCTCTGAGCCAGCACCCTTCAATAAGAGCTCTGGGTGACTGCCAGGCAGAAGCAGCAAGTCATACGTATTAAAACTCTTTGAGCAGAGGGAAGAAGCAGTAGTTTCCAATAGGTTCCAAATTGGAAATGACAAGGGCAGACGTATCAATTTACAAGCAATGATTTGCAAATAAGCCCTTTCCTACAGAGGCAACCCTAGGTAGTGTGCCTTAGGGCATGTAGCCTAGGGCGGTGATTCTCAGCTGAAAGGATTTTGCATCCCCATCCCTGTCCCCATCAGGGAACACAGGGTAATGTTTGGAGACGTTTTTGGTTGTCATGGCTGGAAATGGAGATGCTACAGGCATTTAAAGAGGCCCGGGATGCTGCTCAACTTTCTGTATTTGCATAGGAGAGTCCTCCACGACAAATGCCAATAGGGAAACCCTACCCTAGATGTTTAATTCTTTAATAATGGTTGGTGAGCCTCTTTTGCAATGCCTGGGTAGCCAGATTTTCACTCGTGTATTTGTAGTAAAATGTCTGCGACTACAGGGACTTGCCATTGGTCGGTAGTAAATAACAGGACCTGTGAAACCCATGCTCAGTGTATCTTACTTGGAGGAAGGAGTGGGACTTCAAGAGTCCTTAGGGCGATAGAAAGAAAAGCCTGCAGTGAGATGGAGTGGCTTTGCATGCCCAGACTTGTGGAATGAGAAGTTTGAATTGGGACAAACCAGATTTTGATAGAAAGCGACTGATCTATAAATGGCAGGAGGGGAGAACCTGGCGACTTAAGGGCTGGTGAAGAGTTTCTTACGAGCGCGCAGATAGCTTCCTGTGCCCTGACCTCTGCTCTCACTCTCACTGACAGTGTGATGCTCCATGGAGCAGCTGCTGCTCTGGGGAGGGGAGAAGGGGTCCTGGTTCTCCCTCTGATCACCCCTTCTTTTGAGCCTCCCTTCAACATGGGTCTACAGGAAAGTGATAACATGCCATTTCATGGAAAATCCCTGGGCAGGTCTCAGCAAGTGAAGAGTACTGGGGAAATGAGCTCTGAGACAGTGACAAAACCCTTTTTCCAAATTACACAACCTTGCTAAAACCATTCCTGTTAAAATCAGGAACTAGATGAGATTGTCTGTCATCAATATTGTTGTTTAATATTGTCTTTATGTTTCTAGTGAGTGCAATGATATTTTCAAAAATTAAAATTATTTGTATAGACTTTGGAAGGGAAGAAAAAATAACCTGTTTTACTTGGCCTGCAATTGTATACTTGGGAATCGGAGTGTCTAGTAAAAAAGTATTAGAATTAATGAAAGAATGATTAATGAAAGAATTGTGGGTAGCTATCTATAAGATAAATGCACACAAATCATTAGCTTTCCTCCATATTAACATAAGCATCTAAAATGAACATAGAGAAAATAGTTCATTTTCATTAGCAACAACAATTATAAAAGATTTATGAAGACATATTTTGTTCTTGAAAAGAAAGCCTTAGAGTTATAAATAAACCTTCCTAAAACTAATGTAAAATTTTAATTAATCTTTAATGAGACTCCCAATAAGTTTTCCCCTTGGAATTAGATAAACTAATCTTAAATATTACATAGAAGAATAAATGTCCAAGAATAGCTAGAAAAATATGAATACAAAAGTAGGGGGCCCTGACTGGTGTGGCTCACTTGGTCGGAGCATGGTTCCATAAATTGAAAGTTTGTAGGTTTGATTCCTGGTCGGGGCACATGCCTAGGTTGCAGGTTCAGTCCCCAGTCAGGGTGTGAGCGAGAGGCAACCAATCGATGTTTCTCACATCGATGTTTCTCTCCCTCTCTCTCTCCCTCCCTGTCCCCTCTCTAAACTCATTGAATGTGTCCTTGGGTGAGGATAAAAAAAAAAAAGAAGGGGGCCTTTTCTTGAGTTAGATTTGCTTTACCAGATATCAGAACAATTTCTAATCATATAAATATAATGTTGTCATGGGAATAGAGAGCTAGACCAGCAAAACAGAATAAAGAAACTAGAAAACAATGGAAGTATATGTGAGGATTTAATATACTTCAAAGGTGATTCAATGAGGGAATGATGGATTTTTAAATAAATGGTGCTGGCACGACTATTTCTGCATCTGGATAAAGATAAAATTCGACTCCATTTTACACAGTGTTCAAAAATCAGATATATTTCAGATAGAATAAAGTTATAAATGCAAAAAATAATATGACAAAATATAATAAAACCTAGGAAACATCATGAATACTCTAGGCTAGAGGACACTTTCTCAACCAAGAAAGAAAAATCAGACCTTATAGAAGAATATGTAAGTATATACATATATATAATATATATGTACACAAAAGAAAATATAACAGTGAAGTCAATAGAGACCATAAAAATATCAACAAACAAATGAGAAATATGGAAAACTATAGCCCCAATATAGAAGAAAACAAAATTTTGTCTGTGATATTTGAAGAGCTCTTATAAGTTAACAAAAGACAAGCCATAACACAAATAAAGCAAATGGTATTGGAAAAGCAATTCACTAGGGAAAAATGATGATGGTAACAAAGACCTGAAGAAATGTTCACTGCTACTAGTGGTCAGGAAATGAGCCTAAGTAACAATAGCTCTCTCATTAGTCCTGTCAGACTGGAAACAATTTCTAAGAGCCAAAGTACATATTCCCTTTGAGCCAGCAATCCTTTTCCTGGGCATATACCTCACAGAAATAAAATACCAAAACGTGGAGCTCTACCTGTAGATCTTATCACAGCCTTGTTTGTGGTGCCAGAAGGAGGAGGAGGAAGAGGAGGAGTATTGGAGACAAGTGCCAGTAAGAGAAGAACAGATTAAAAAAATATGGAGAAGAATAGGTAAAAAAAAAGCACAGGCCAATCTCATCAACACATATTGTGCAATCTGCGAAAGAATAATTTAGAACTTTGTTGTATCACTTGACCTGTAATGGAAATTTCTATGACATATCGTTGATTGAGAAATGCATGATACTGAAAAGCTTGTGTAATGTGATTTCCATTATTGTTAAATAAGTAATGACACATTCTTAGTATATGTACAAGTGTGCATGAGAACAGGGAGAAAAAGATACCTTTTATGTTTTAACACCATGTGGGTAAGCAGTGTGGAGGAGAGAGCCCGCAGAAGAAAAAAGGAAGAAAAGACATACCTATGACACGATTCACTCTATAATTAAAAAAAAATTGATACACTTATTTATGTATTATGTGTATACTTATTTATGTTTATATTCATACGTAGATTTATGTCCAAGTTAGCTGGCTGCAAAAAAGTTAACATAAATATTGGTTTTCAAAAGTAAAGGGTCCGGCACAAATACCACCCCTTTTTTATTACAAGATCTTTTATTACAAAACCATAAGCATGTAACTCTGTAACTTAACAATATCACACTCAAGCATACCATGTGACATTTTAGGTGAAATATTCAAATTAAAACTATGAAGTATTACAACCATAGCATTACCCTACCGACCACACTCAAGCAGGCGTTACTTCTGCTGGACCCTGTATGTTAATGCAACCTTGAATACCATTCATTTGATCCTCACAACTTCCTAGGAGATGGGACCTTTAAATATCAAAGCCCGCCAGGGCTCTCTGCCTGGCTCCAGGGGTAGACATCTGCAGTGAGATGCCTGGGTTCAAGCCCTCTCCCTCTTTGTGTCAGTGATTTAGGGAGCTGGACTTCGCTGCTGGGATCTTCCTGCCAGCACAGGGCTCTGGGTTTCTCCAGGCTCCTTTGTAATGTGCCTGGTCTTTCAGATACAACTCCCCCTCTTCGATGAGAGGGAGAGCTTCAAGGCTTTACCTGGCTATGGGCTCCTGAACCCTAATCAAGGCACAAGTGAAAGGAGAGCCATCAGTCAAGGAATACCCTGATTAATGACTTCAGGGACTGACACAGGAAGATTGCTGAGTGGGAGAACTAGTCCCAGCAAGTAAAGGATACACTTTTCAGTACTGCAAAATCAATGGGTTGTACAGAAGCCAAATGGAATCGTGTGGAAAGCATGGCTTTCTAAGGCAAGAGTCAAGAATGAAATCCTGGTTTTACCACTTCCTTGGAAAATTATTTAATGTCGGAACTTGTAAACCAAACCCTCTCAAAATAATTCTTATTTACTAGATTATTACAAGGATTTAATGAGATGATGCGTATGAAAGCATCTAACATTGTCTGGCACATTGGAAGAAATTAACCAGCAGACCGTAGAAAACCAATGTTTGGACACCTGTCAGGATAAAGCCCGTGTTCTCTCCATTTCTCCTGTCTTCTTTGTCATGCTTTCTTCCAAAATTTATTGAGTTGCTATTTCACCAAATATTGGGCCCTGGAATGCTCACAGCTTAGTTGAGAAGATTGAGAAGAATATACATACTCTATGGTGGGGTAAGGTTTTTCAATTGAGGTACGTACAAAGTACTGTGAGGGATGCAAGAGGATAATGTTCTGGCATAACAGAAAGGACATATCTGAGAGGTCGTCTGGTTGGCTGGGGGATGGAGAGTGAGCGGAAATGGGTGTGTGCCAGTGTGAAGGAAACTAATGGACAGGAAGACAAATATATTTTTTTAAAAAAAGCCTAAACTTGAAAAACCATTTATATGTATCGCTGCTATTTTTGGTATAAAAATTAACGTGACTTGACAAAGAATTTTGTGCAACTGCTATTGCTGGGTCAGTTGAAATAGTTTAGGCTCAGTACTACCGAACTGTGGAAACAGTTTTCCAGTTTATGGGGGTAACAAAATATGGTATTTTAAATGGAAGAATGATAGCCAACTTTCAAGATGGCCCCCAGTGATCTCTGCCTCCTGGTTCTCAGTCCTTGCAGAGTCCCTCCGCACAATGTAGAAGGGTTGGCCTGTGCGACCAATAGAATGTGAAAGATGGGATGGTACCTCACTTCTGAGATAAAGTTATAAAATTTAGTGTCTCTGTCTTGGGCTCTCTCTTCCTCCTTTTTGGATCACTCACTCTGGGGGAAGCTGGCATCCAAGTTGTGGGGACAGGCAGCCTTTGGAGAGGCCCACAGGGAGAAGAACGTATCTGCCAACAACGAAGGGAGTGAGCTTGGAAGCTCATTCATCAGCCATCGAGCCTCAGATAACTGCTGCTCTGATGGCTTAATTGAAACCTTATGAGAAGCACTGAGCCGCTACCTCCCAGCTAAGCTGCTTCTGGATTCCTGACTCACAAAAGCTGTGACATAATAAATATTTGCTATTTTAAGGATAATTTATGATACAGCAATAGATATTTGTTCCCAACTCTTTACCTTTCTTTTCATCAAAGCCTTTGCTATATGTTACTGCAGTTTTCCTTCCCAGAGGTAGAATATATTTCCCTACCCCATTCATGTTGAACTTGGCCTTGTAACTTGCTTTGGCCAATGAAATATGGGCAAATATGACAGTATGTACATTCTTAGCTATCTAGGCCTTAAGATGTATCACGTGCTCCTGCTCACTTTCCTGGGAAGTTGTATTCTCTCCCAGGAAGAAGGGCTGGCAGCAGCTGCCCTTGTAGCTGGTGCCCATCTAGCCTGGGCCTCATATGGGGCCCACATTAACAAAGCCACTCCAGCCAATTTGTAGACCTAGGAGCCTAGAGAATAAGTTATCATTATTTCAAGCCACTGAGTTTAGATTCCTACACAGAATTAATGTGTCAATAAATGATTAATGTTATCCCTTCTGACCTGTCAGGGAAAAAAGAGCCATGGAGATTGGAAATGGTTGGTCAGATTGGAAACCCAGACCATGACTATGTCTGGGAGGGCCTTGAATACAAAGTTATGGAGTTTAGGCTTTATTCTGTAGAGCACCCATGACAATTCATTTCAGAAAGAATACTTTGGTGACAGTGCAGAGAATGGATTAAAGAGGCCAATGTCCAAGTGGGAGACTTGGCAAGAATCCATATGAAATGTGACAAAGGCCTGAATTAGGGCATGGGCAGTGACAATGAAAGGAGGGGATAGACTTAACCTTGAGACTATCTCCTGAAACAACTTTCTGTTTACTGAGGGAATGTGCGGGGAGAGAAAGTCTCCTACTCTAGATGTATGCCAGTATTAAACCAGGAAGCCTGTTGTTTGGAAGGACTGGGCTAACTTGATCACTTCCAGGCAGGTCTCATTATTCACTCCTCCCGGATCAATGGAAGAAATGCAAGTTAATCCATATGAAGTTGGACAAATCTCCCACCCAAATACCTGTTAGGACACATCTGAGCCTAAAGTGGTGGGCAAGGGCACACTATACTTTCGAGAGAACATTCCCTTTGCATAGAGGTAGATAATTTCCCTTCTTTTCATTGACCCACGCCAGCCATTTCCCCCAAAGGGTGTTGGTCAGCTGTGGGTGTCTTTGATAAATGAACTCTCAGATGAAGTTCAGGAGTTGCCCAAGGGAAATTTCACTGGAGTAGAGCCAAAGGCTTCCTGAGAAACCATTTCAGCTTCTACCAGAAACGCGATGAGTTAAGATGAACATTCTAAGTGGGACAGTTTGGAAGACTTTCATTCTCACTCTGAAGTCAGAAACTGTGATAGTAAGATATGGAGCCATCTGATACTTTCTATAAGTTAATGTATTAGCTGAGAGGAGTCTTGTGTTGCTGCTGAAAAGTGGGATATGCCATAGACTAATTGTGATCATCATTGTCATCACCACTATAGCGCAAAGACGCGTATGTTTCTCGTAAGTAGGAGTATGCTAAACTAAGCCTAATAAGTACTTGTTAGTGTGAAATGATCATAGAATGAGATTGGCTTAGTCCACGTCTGTCTAACAGAATTACAGACTTTATATTCTTAGCTGTGAAAACAGAGTCAGGGAAATTTGTAATGGATCAGGGATTTGCAAATGTGAGAGCCTTAGAGCCATGAGAGAGAGTATTGTGTCACTTTGGTGTCTTATGATCTAGCCTCAGGCCAACTTGTGATGTACTAAAGGGCAATTCTTGGGATCTATGTCTCAGTTTTGGTATATGGAAAAACTGTTTTCCATAGAAATTTCCTTACTGGTCTGTTGAGAGAATTAATCAGTATTTGCAAAAAATTTATAAAGACCTTTGAAAACTGGACAGCAGCTAAAGGGTGCAGCTGTGGGCCTCTTTGGTAGTTAAACTCTAAAACCTGAGATCAAAGAAATTAGGAACAATATTTTTTGGTGTGGTATAGAGTGGCGGGTCTTACAACTGATGGTAAGATTCTGAGCATCTATTCTCCAGGAGACCGATATGATTTGAAGAGAAGTTTGAGTAAGCAAGAGATTGAGTACAAAGACCCATTCAGAAACCACAACCACCTGCTACCTTGAACGTCACAACAAAAAGGGCTTTGCAGTTATCTTCTTTGGAAACAGTGCCGTTAAGTCAACAAGGGCTGCCTATACCAGTGATGGCAAAGACCCGCAAGTCATGTGCACCCTAGCCTCGGTGATAAGGAATTAGGGTCTGTCGGCCCTAGATGTGGTTGTTCTGACAGCCACACACAACACTCCTCCTCACAAGCTGCAGCTAGACCCTGGGACTTGCTGGGATTTAAAAAACGAAACAAAACCTTTCTATTGTGTTTCTTGTCTAGGTCCAGAGGCTCTACCAGGGAACATTTCACAGTGGGAATGCAGGAGACGTCTGAGGGTTCTCACTTGGAGGATGAGGAGTGAAGCTAAAGAGAAGTGGCTGCCAAAGGTCATATAGCCAATTTGTGGTCAGGTTGGAACCCAGCTTGAGTTCTTCTAGTTCCCCAATTTATGAATTATTTTAAATGTTTTATCACTTTTGTTCTCAGCTCCTTGAGATGGATCATACCCTTATTCAAAGAAAGAAGCCACCTGCCTCCTTCAAACAAAGAGGGAGATAAAGCCACTCCCAACTCCCTTCTTATCCCCTGAGGAGATTTTTGAAGATCACCCGGACTCCAGGCAGAGGGGTCGCCTATGTACATGGGCTTCTCTTCTAACGACCACACTAGACTGGGCCTTTCTCCTCCACATGCTTTCCCTTTCTTTCAACCTCTCCTAGTAGCAAAAAAACCTTTCACACTTGCATTTTATGTTACGCTTCTCGTGGAATATTTGAATTTTACCAGTGCCTTTTAATATAAGAACCCAGGGGATGATTAAAGGTAGAAAAGAGCTACTTCGGGAATCCCATTGGGGGGTTCAGTTAGGACAAGCCGATTTTCTTGTGCTATTGAGTATCACGCCTTTGTGGTTGACCCCTTGCTTCTTGTGCATGCAGCTGAGCTTGGAATCCACTATTTCATCTCAAAGGGAAGGTGCCTACTAGTTGGGGGCATGTTTTGCTATAAATCAGTGGTGTTTTGTGAGCTATTAGGCGGAGAAGTAGCAATAGCAATAGGCAACAATTAACAATGATGGCTAAATGGCAGTTAGCCTATAGTAAAATGTAAAGTAAGTTAAAACGTCATTTTTAATTTGGTATCAGCTACTTTGCAGATGTTTATGACTTAAATGGGGCATGACAATGTCTTTGCAATGTAATTACACCTTGCTTTTACACCTCATCACAACAGAAAATAACAACTGAACACCTTCCAATATTATCCTTTATGATCTTGGAAAAGCAAATTGTCTTTCTCTTATCCCTCAGTCTTACTATCTGTAAATAGGACGAATGCCAATTATCACATCTAAAAATCAGGCCCTTTGAATTTAACCTCCCCTAAATTTTTAAAATCAATTATATCAGTTATCTGTTGCCATGCTAGTGTTGCATAATGAGCAACCACGCAATCTCAGTGGCATACAATGATGATTTTCTTGGCCGTTAGGGTACCCACTGTGACTGTTAGGAGGTAGACTTGAGTCAAAACCTCACTCATTGTCCAATTGTCATAAAATCCTGCTCTGACTAGTGCACACAGTGATGCTTTGGATCTCCAGGAATTAGTGAATATCTAATAATCCCGGTAAAGTCTGATTATTTTTGTTTTTGTCCAATGCATACTCAGCTTGATAACAGCCATAGTGCCTTTGGGGACAGTTAGAAGGAAGATATACAATATAAAATTTCTTGTGTATAGGGGACCTTTGTTTATTCAAGGCGTTCTGGGTATATAAACTAGCTCAAGTCTCAGAATTGGTTGTTATTTAGACTTCTTTTGATGTATATTGGTAACGTCATTTAATTCCTTTCATGTTTATTGTCAGTCACACACTCTATTGTAAGCCTCCCCTCTTGTGTCTGCTGGGACTCGAGTCTAGTTATAGGAGCAGTAAAGATAGGGGGACTGCATGTTTCAAGAAAGAGCAGCAATTTCTCGCAAGGCAAAATATCTCAGGGGAGGTAATTACAGGTTCTCCAGACAAAAGGAGACTAACCTCCTTAGGCAAGGGAGGAAGGGCTGCTCCTATTTCGCAAAAGAGGGTTAGTTGAGTTTAATAGTTCGAGTTGTCCAGTTCATTGGAATGGGGCCATAAATCCCCATTCCAATATTCAGGTTCCCACTCTGCCAACTGATACTCTAATGCTAACATGAGAAACTCTATAAGGCGGGGAAGTCAATTTGCATTGTAATTTAGCCACCTATAAGACTAGACATTGAGTGTGGTTTTGGAAATCTTGGCTCTAAGGCTGTAGGAATAAAGGTTTCTATGTGGAAGTCACACATTTTAAGCCCTTTATGCAGATCTTGAGCTGGGAATTTAAAGCCCTGATTTCATCATTTCCTTTCTCCAAGTCCTGCAGCACGTTTTCAAGCAACCAACCGAACCATTCCTAGTACAAAATTTTGTATTAACCAAGGTTCAGAGAAGCAGAAATGACTATGAGAAAGTCTGTATCATAAGTCATAATAAAGAATTTCTTATAGAAATTTGATCACATGCAATTGTGAGAGTTTTGTACAATTGTCATAGTTGTGTATATATGTTGTATACATGTCATTTTTATATGTTTTATATCTAAACACACATATACATGTATATATAAATATTGAATACATAGAAAATATATAAGATAAAAGTACATAGAAATATATACAAATACATTGTATATATAGAAATATAAACATACACACACAACTACATAGAAAATTAGTGGTTTCTGGCAAAAAAAATAGACTAGGAGAAACTGAAACTCTTTCACACTTTAAATTCTGAGAAAAGCTAAATAAAATGTTTAAAAATTCTTTGAAATTCAAAGCTGAACCTACAAGAAAAAAAGGGAACTCCCTAGATCCCAGAAATGAAGAGGGAACTGAAAGCCAGGTCTGTAAGCTTGCAAACTGATACTGGCTGTCCTCAGTGTGGGGATTTGAGCTCCTGCCACCAGCACCTTGAGCTTTAAGGACCACAGAGTGTGAAATCAGGAGCTAGAATTTGCACGATGTGGTGAGTGAATGTAAGGTGTCCGAAAAAGCCAAGATGTTGAGTCTGAGGTTGTACTCTCAGTGAAAGGACATATGAGCAAAAAGTCTACACAGTGCCCAGAGACTCAAAAAGGAAACCTCTCTGTTTCTATAAGGCTCTTGGTGGGGAAAAAAAAGTCTGACCTAAGACTATGACACCAACACACCTATGCCTTGCATGGACTTGATATCCAAATTTATATTGCCTATATGGTTCAGGGATTCAAAATTCACAATAAGTGATGTGAAACTTACTGATAAGTTGATAAGCAAAGATATAAACAATAACAGCATCGACACAATGATCACTATTGTGAGGATGTAATTTCAAAGTGGAATTAAAGTAAAAGAAAATAACACATAAGAGTGCAGAGAACTTACTAAATTTAAAAAGTTCTAGCGTTCTTCCCTCATGAGTGAAGAAGTTATAAATATTGGTTAAATTTAGGGGTTTTTTTATTAATCATGTATGCAGAATTTTAAGGGTAATCCTCAGAATATAGATATAAAATATATAACTTCAAAATCAGAAGAGAGCAATAGAAGAAATAGAAAACATGATGAATCCAACAGAACTTAAGGGAAAAAAATCATTGAAAAAGAAGGATAAATAGAAAGCACAAAATAAAATGATAGAAATAGATCCAGCTAAATATGTCAGCAATGATGACAAATGTAAATGGGCTAAATTTACCAGTTCAAATATGGATATTTTAAAAATCTTACAACCTTATAATCTAGATATATGATGGTTTCAAAATACCTAAGTAAAGTATAATGTCACAAAAAGTTGAAAATAAAATGCTGTTAAAGAGATACCATGAAAACAGCAACACAAAGACAGCTGGGATAACTACCTTAATATCAAATAAAACAGATTTTAAAACAAAAACATTATAAGTAAAGATTATTAGAATAAAAAGCAATAATGTTTAAGGAAGATACTCCAACACAGTTTGAAAGTATATAAAACCCAAATTGAAGAACTCCAAGGAGACACTGATAAATCAGCAACCACAGTTGGAAATTTTATCACATACATTGCTTAGAAATTGATAGATCACAAAGATAAAAGACAAGTAAGAACAAGGGAATTTTGACTAATACAATTAGTATAGTAGACCTAATGAATGTTTATAAAGCCCTGTATCCATAAATTAGAAAATATACATTAATTTTAAGGGCAGTTGTAGCATTTACCAAAATTGACCACTTGGATTGACTTGGGTGGACCTCAGGGATCAAGGCTTTTTTTTGTTTTGTTTGTTTGTTTTTTAAGTTTTCCAAGAGATTTTAATGTACAGGCAGGGTTGAGAACCACTGTAATATAGCAACTAAAAATGAATGAACTATATCTTTATACATTGATACGGATACATCTGTTGATAATGTCGGGGGAAAAGGCTAATTTTAAAAAGAGCATATACTATATTTAAGTTGGTTGAAAACACAGAACAATAGTTCTGTTATTTCTAAAAAATAAAGAAAATATAGAAAATAATTGAAATGATCAAATCTGGTGATATGTGGATAGCTGCTATATGATGTTTCACTTTTGTATATTTGAAATATTGTATATTTAAAAAATTAAACAAAAATACACTCATAGGTGAGTTAGATCTTATATCCACTGGGTGATGTAGTGGATCTGTTGATCAGGAAAGCAATGGGCTTCCCTTATTAGAGTTCACAGAGTGACATTATTTTGGTGATTCTACCATGAACCTAGATCTTTCAGGCTCAAAATTTAGGTTTGTCAGAAAATCTATTTACAGTGAGAAAACTGTAATGGGTACTCCTGCTTGGTGGACAACTTTACAGGCTTATACAGTGTTGGAAGAGAAATCCTAAGGAGAAATTTGCTTAGTAAGCACCGACTTAGACTAAATGGCATTGTTGAAGCAATGATTTTGTTGAATAGCATGAGGCTCTGACAGCACCTGGGGCAGCTGTTTCATAACTGGATTGATCTTGGCATTGAGATTGAAGATTCTCAAAGCCTATTTGAGCATTTTTTTCTTGCCCATAGATAGAGCTGGATGAGCAATGTCTATATTTGTCTCTGTGAATATCATTTTTAGGCTTTCAAAACCAAACAACACCTCCCTGTTCCCTCTACTCCCAAATATCTTTAGATGGGTTAATAGAGGGTCCAGTTACCTAAGGCTTGAGAGGCATTCTCTCTTTCTTTTTAAAAAATTCTCACCTGAGGATATGTTTATTGATTTTAGAGAGAGAGGAAGTGGGGAGAGAGACAGAGAGAGAAACTTCAGTATGAGAGAAACATCGATTGGTTGCCTCCCATACGCACCCCAACCAGGGATCGAAACTGCAACCTATGTATGTGCCCTGACTGGGGATCAAACCCACGACTTCTTGGTGTATGGGATTATGCTCCAACCAACTGAGCTATCCAACCAGGGAAAAAGGCATTCTCTCTTTACGGTAACTTTCCATTTCTCAGTTTTGATCTAATTTGGGTTGATTTTATAATATTTCTCTAAGTACTTTCTTACTCTTTTATTTTCAAAGAATTTAAGAGTAAAACACTGGACTGCATATCCCAAGAGATGACACGATGACATCTCTTCAATAATTTCCTGCCTCCTGGGCTAAGGTTCAGCCTCCCCACACAACATCGCTCCTGCCTGTATCTACAGTCTTATCTCTGTCCCTTCTTGTCTAGCACTGCACCCTCAGCAATTTTGCACCAACATCCTGCTTTTTGTTCCACAGACACTGAGCTCTCTTGCCTCTGCCTTGGCTCCACCCGCCTGGAGGGCTAAGCCCTCCCCTGCCCCCTTCACTGGCTAGATCCTACCTATGTTTCACTCACTATTCACTTAATGGTTACCTTCGCTATGTAGCCTTTGCCACCTACCATACCTCCCATCTTGGATTTGCCACTCTCCCTCTGTGTTCCCATGGTCACCTTTGCAGTCATCAGTTTTGGCATGAAGCACTCAGTGTTTGACAATTTCTGTTGTGGGTCTGTCTCCCCAACTGGATTAATTGCTCCAGCAGAGGAAAGAACCATGCCATTTTAACTGTCTATTCTTTGCTGGTCACTGACTACTTCTAGTTCTCTGCTTCTGGGTCTGTGTTAGGGTTGCACTTCCTGACTCCTGAAGTCACGTGATTAGTTCTGGCCATGAGTGATGTGTGAATGTGACTTGTGTCAGTCCTGTACCTGAGAAGTTAATTGCTAGTGGGAGACCCTGTAGACTCTGCCTGTTCCCTTGGTGTACTAGCAATGTACAGGTAGTGACTGCTCTGTCAATCTAGCACCCAGAGTGAGGATGATGAAGATGGTGAACAGATCCTCAGCCAACTCATGGTACACAACCCACAGAGTGAGTACGAAGAGTACAAAGTAACTTTGCTTTAAATCACTGTAATGTAGGGTTTTTTGTTACCGAAACATAAGCAAGTCTGTCTGACTGATACACATCCCCAACATTTGTCATGGTGCCGGCACTTGTAAGTGCTTACTAAAAGTTTACTGAAAAAACAAAACTACTCTAAGAGAAAGTTTAACAGTGTTTGTGAAAGTACCAGGCATCTAGTAGGCATTATTTAAATATTAATTGGATCTAAGTAAGACATCTGTATTTTAGGATTTTTTTTAAATACTTAAACTGTGTGTGAATATGTGTCTGCTGAAGTGAAAATTAAATTATTAAGTTAGATGTAACCATCGAGAAGAAGAGGGATATCATTTGTAACCAAAGATAAAACTTGATTAGGGAACAACATATTTCTTAAGCAGAATAAAATATAATATCCCAAATTAAATGAGCATCCTATTAAAAAAGAGTCAACATCTGAAATCCTGCCCTAGGCCTCTTGTACTCCTGCAGGCTGTATAATTTGTTTTAGATTTATTTATTTAGCTTTCGTTGCCCTTTCCAGATTCTACAGGTTTTCCTAACACAGGGAGAGACTCATTTATTATTAGCAGCGGGGGACTGGAGGGAAGAAGGGTTGATGGGTGATAAAGCATGGGACATGTTTATTTTGAATAGTTTTCTTGGCTTCTCTAGCTGTTATTACTGCCTGCTAAAACAGGACTTCTTAATAGCTGAATTGCAAGGAAAGTTAATTAATAAAAAAGCAGCCACTGATGTTTATTAAGTATGTGATAATATTCTAAGAATTTGCAGAGTGCAAAAGATAAATAACACTCCCACCAGAAGCTTATAAAGTACCTGGATAAACTTTGCATAAGAAGCCACTTGCAAATGTATGAGTGATTATAATTGATTTGTATTGGGCAAAGATCAGGTATGTGTGTTGGCGTGTGTGAACATGCACTTCCCATCTGTGTAGAAAACAAACTGCCTCTTGAGTAACTGTGTAGATGAAGTGCTTGTATATGCTGACTGCTAACATTCACACTGCTTTCCTCCTCCAGGAAGCAGAGCTGTGTGGTCCCAGCAGAAAGGGCAATGCTCCAAATTTCAGAGACCCCGGTAGAAAATGGACAGTAAATGGTATGAGAGAGAGAGCTCACGTAGGAAAAGATGAGAAGAGGGTGAAAATAATGAACTCATGGGGGAAGCAAAGAAAATTGAACTCATCCAGAGGCAAGAGTAGGTTAAAACCCAAATTCCTAACCCCAGCCTAGAAGGGCCTGTGCAGCCTGGCCCCAGCTATCAAAGCCATCCACTGCGCTGGGCCCTTCGCGCACAACGCTCCCCCTGTGCTCATACTCCTGCTATTCCTGAAGCATTTCAAGCTTTTTCTCTCTGAGCGACTTAGCTCTTAACGTTCCCTTGGTCCAGAAATCTGTCTCCTAGGCCTTCACAATAGCTGGCACCTCCTTTTAGGTCTTGGTTTAGATATCACCTTCTCAGAGAGACCTTGCATAATCTCCGCACTCCAAAGAAAACATATCTAGAAATGTTTGTTGGGTAAATGAACTTGAAAGAAATGGAAAGAGGCATTCTGCTAGGTGTTTTACTGAAATCGAAACCAAAGATACCAAGCCTTGAGGAGAAATATTTCAGGTTACCCAGGCAACTCTAAGGTCTGGTCCTCTGAATCTAAATGTGCTACTATCCAAAATTTGACATGGAGAACCAGATTTCAGAGATATACCTCCTATAATTAACTACTTGATACATCTACACTTTGTTATCAATAAAGTGTATAGCCTTTTGGGGGAGCTTCTTTGACTCTTTTATATTTTAGAGCTTTTATCTGAGGATAACAAAATATATGTTTAAAAAGGTTATTAAAACTGAAAAGACATATTTGCAACTTACATCACAAAGAGCTCACAGAATAATATAAAAGAGTTTCTAAAAACTTAGAAGACCAAGACCAATGCACCTATGAAAAAGTGGGCTGGAAATACGTGCAGACAGTTCACGGGAAAAAAAGGAAAATGGCCCTTAAGCAGATGAGAAGATGCTCAACCTTACTTATAAAAAGAGAAATACAGATGAAAGCTTCGCTGAGATACAGTTTTTTCACCTATCAATGAACAAATATCTAGAAGATTGCTGACATATTTTGTTGGGGAGGCCATGGAGAAACAGGCACATACATTGCTAGTACGAATGCAAAATGTATAAACCTGGTGGCTGGGAATTTGGCATATCTAGAAATATTATATATACATCTACCTTTTGACCTAGTAATTTAACCTCTAGGAATCTATGTTGTAAAACTGTCAAGAAAAACTTACATGATTATATATTGCAGAATTGTTTATTATATATATATTTGCTATTATAACAGCAAATTGGAAAGATTGGAAACTATTTAAATAAACTATGGAACATCCTCCTATGAGAATACTATGCAGTTATAAACAGGAAGAGGGCAATCTCTACATCCTGTCATGGAATGATCAGCTCAGTAAGACATTTAGTGAAAAAAATTAAGATAGAAATGTATATGTAATTTTGTCTAAGGAAGGGAGATATGAGTGTCTCTATGTATACTTGCTAATATTTACGGAATCATAAATAAGTGAAATAATTACTTAAAGGAATAAGAAGGAGAAGGGTAAAGGAATAAAGATAGAGGTTAGACTTTTCTGGATGTACTTTGTTTTGTAGATATAACAATGGTACAGTGTAAATGTCTTATATAATTATTTAAAAATTAAATTAAAATTAAAGAAGTAATTCTTAAAAATAAAAACAAGTGATTGAAAACAGTCATGTGACTATATAGCCCTAGTGTGGTAAACTGTGAAGATTTAAAAAAACTGCAAACAAACAATAACAAAACAATCAAAAAACTCAATGATGGTTCTGTTTGTATTGTTACCTGAAATGATTTTATATATATGTATATATATATAATAGTGTAAAGCAAATAAATGATTATGTTAAAGGGATTCGAACCTAAATTTTTCCATGTAAGAAAAAAAATACAAAAATGACATAAGCAGAGGACTTCCTCTGGATGGAAGTGCAGGTAAATATACTCCACCTCCTTGCACAACCACAGAAAGAATTACAGCTAGACCTCAAAACAAATAATACCCAGAACCATCAGAAAATTGAGCTAGATTGAAGTCTAACAACCGAGGATTTAAAGAAGCCACATAAACCCAGGTGGGTAGGAGGGCCGGAGATGCAGAGATGGGCGGAGAGGCGAGGAGATGGGGTGCGGAACAGAAAGGCAGAGGTGGAGGAACTGGCGGCCCCATATCCAATGTGGTGGGTCAGATTTGGGACAGATACCTTGGGAGTGAGCAATCCCAGCCCCAGGCCAGGCTGCACAGCCTGGGGTTCCAGTGCCAGGAAGAGAAGTCCCCATAACTCCTAGCTGTAAAAACCAGTGGGGGTTGGGGCAGCAGAATATACGACCAGATTTTGAGGAGACTCCACTTAAAGGGCCCGCATAGACTTAAAACGTATGCAGACCCAGCCCCTCTGGAACTCAGCACCAGGTCAACAGTGGGAAGGGTGCCAGTCACATAGGGCAAGTGCTAGAGAAACCTCCAGAAGCCAGGCAGCAGCATTGTCCCCTTCTTGAGCCATCCCCCCAAACAGAGCCACAATGAAGTGAAGAGGGTTCCCCATCCTGGTGATTACCTAAGGCTCCACCCCACACAATTTACAGGTACCTTTTCTACAATAGGCGATGCCACTATGACAGGGAGTCAAAGCAGCTCTATCTAATACAAAGAAACAAATACAGCGAGGTTGCCAAAATGAGGAGACAAAGAAATATGACCCAAATGAAAGAACAGACCAAAACCCCAGAAAAAGGACTAAGCAAAATGGAGATAACCAAACTATTTGATGCAGAGTTCAAAACACTGGTGATCAGGATTCTCAAAACACTCACTGAATATGGCAACAAAATAAAAAAGACCCAGGAAGGAATGAAGTTTACACTAAGTGAATTTTTAAAAAATCTGCAGGGAACCAACAGTAGAGGGGATGAAGCTGGGATTCAAATCAACAATTTGGAACATAAGGAAGAAATAAGCATTCAAACAGAACAGCAAGAAGAAAAAAGAATTCAAAAACAAGGATAGTATAAGAAGCCTCTAGGACATCTCCAAATGTACCAACATCTGAATCATAGGGATGCCAGAAGGAGAAAAGGAAGAACAAGAAATTGAAAACTTATTTGAAAAAGTAATGAAAGAAAAGTTTGTCTATTGTCCTCCACCTAATTTGGTGGAGGAAAGCACAGAGAGTCCCAAACAAGTTGGACACAAAGAGGACCACAGCAAGATACATCATAATTAAAATGTCAAAGGTTAAAGATAAAGAGAGAATCTTAAAAGCAGCAAAAAAAAAAAAAAAAAAAAAAAGCAGAGAGTCACCATATTTTGCTGCGTATAATGTGTACTTTTGTTGCCCAAATTTTTGAGGGATGAATAAGGACGAGCATTATACATGGGTAGTACCTGAAATAGCTTGTATCTGTTCTTGTGTTTTGTAACTATTTGTTACATAAAATGTATTGTACCATAATAAGTGCAAAAATAAATGCTAAAATTCCTTTATAATATAAAAAACAAGTGTCTAAATGTAAATAAATAAAAAAAATTGAATTAATACATTAAAACAAAAGATTTCTTTCTTGAAAGTTTGGGCCAAAAATATGGGTGCACATTATACACAGCAAAATACAGTACCTGCAAAGGAGTTCCCTGAAAACTGTATGCTGATTTCTCAAAAGAAACCTTGTACGCAAGAAGGGACTGGCAAGCAATATTCAAAGTGATGAAAAACAAGGACCTACAACCCTACAACCTAGATTGCTCCATCCAACAAAGCTGTCATTTAGAATGGAAGGGCAAATAAAGTGCTTCCCAGACAAGGTGAAGCTAAAGGAGTTCATCGTCACTAAGCCATTAGTACATGAAATATTAAAGGGACTTATTTAAGAAAAAGAAGAATATCAAAACTATGAATGATAAAATGGCAGTAAATACATATCTATCAATAATTGAATCTGAAAAACAAAGCAAACAAGAACAGAAACAGAATCGTGGATAAGGAGAACATTTGATGGTTGCCAGATGGAAGGGATTGTGGGGAAATGGGTGAAAAAGTGAGGGGATTAAGAAGTACAAATAGATAGTTACAGAATAGCCATGGAAATGTTAAGAATAATACAGGAAATGGAAAAGCCAAAGAACTTACATGCATGATCTATGGACATGAACTAAATGGGTGGGTGATTGCTGGAGGCAGTGGGGGTACCAGGTAGAGGGGGCAAAAGGGGAAACATTGGGACAACTATAATAACATAATCAATAAAATATATTTTTAAAAAATCATATAAGCAAAATCATGTATTCCTAAAGCTGAATTATAAATATCAGTATGAACCCATGTTCTGTTTTTTAAAAAATACTTCTTTTCTGATCTCTCCATATAAAGGTCAATCCATTAGCAATAAGCAACCCTTGTGTCCAAACTGTAGCATCTAAATAACATTTCCAGTAAAAGGAACCAGTGGCTTTTTGGGGGGAAATGAATGCTGCAGGTCTGAAGGCAGACAATGGACGAGAGGAGCCTGAATATCTGGTTATGCCAGCGTGAAAGGAAGTTATCAAAGCCTATTCATCTTGTTAAATTTCTCAGAAGCTAACT